>OX411310.1:16765279-16847779 GCA_948150685.1 Rhaphigaster nebulosa
GGAGAGGGCTCTATAGACTTCCTCCTCACACCGCTTAAGAGGTACATTGAGGAATGAATATGATGATGATGATTCTCAAATACAGATGTAGTTCTTTATAATGAGATTAATTTAGATTGTGCATTACTAAACCAACAGTTTAATTAATAAATTCTCCTAAATAAAGTAGATATATGTTAAAATTTGTTATTATATTTATCCTGCATGCCATCATATAGTTTAGTTAAGTTAATTGGTAAACGCGACCTTTTGGAAAAGATCTCCAATGGTATTTATAATATCCTAACCTAGTGACCATAGCAGGGGCGTCTGTGGTCTTTAGCCTTTTAAGTTAAGGTAGATCAAGAACACAGTTTGATTGATCAGTTCTCTTCTGGAACCGATACAAATAGAATATATATTAGATAAATAAATTAGTAAATGCGGTTTCTGGACCCCTCCCTGTGCCTTAGAAAAGCACATTGCCAGAAACATAACAATACATAGAATCCAAATAGGAATAAAAAAATCGTCCGGCATCAGTCAGTGGTCATCCCAGTACCCTATTTCATAATAAGGAACTAGGGCAAGAGGAAATGTTCGTTTTAAGATGTCCTTGGTTACTTATCGTAATTAGATAATAATAATTTTATTCAATTTGTTTTTAATGTACTGTTTTTTTATTATAACTATTTTAAATGTTATCCTGTTTCGAAATTTCGCAGTGTCAGATCCGTAGTAAATCATAGGCCCACTAGTGCTTGTACTTTGGATTTCATTAGGTAATAGGATGTACCTATAAAGTAGAATACAAGTCGTTATATATTGTTAAACCATTATTATAATGTTGAAACACAAGAACATTTAATATAGTTATAATAAATCCGTAAATTAAAAAAAACAAAAACGTTTTATTTGATTTTTAGACCAAACTCATAGTTTCATATATGATCATATTTTTAAGTTAGATAATATTTTCAAATATTGCCTATCTACTGTCCATATTCTTGATATGGATCTTCCTCTCCTGTGCATTTTTGCATTCCTATTTCTTTTGTAGTTGCCATATTTTTTCGCTTTATTATTTTATTTATTTTGATGGTATTTTATACATTTTTTTACAGTTTTGTTTGTGTATTTTCTGTTTTTCTGCCTTCTGATGATCAGATTTTTTTTTTTAATTTAACCTTTTCTAGCTGTAGTAATGCATCCTCGCTTTTCCTCAGTATGTGTATATACAGATGTTTTGGAGTAAAATGCAGTCCTTAATTGATGTCTTTCCAGACTAAAGAAGTGAGATTTTTCTCTTTATATATGTAATTATTTTTTTATTTTTGTTTTCATACTCTGTCCTGATTATGCTTGAATTGCTGAAATATCCGCAGCTTAGTTGTTTTCCGTTATTTCAGAGAGTTCTTAGCATCTCTAACTTCATCTGTTGAATCTTCAATTTCTATTCTGACAATTATTTTATATCTCTTTTTGAATTTTTACTCTTCTTTATTATCATACGTTGACCGAAACGTCAATTAAAAAGTTGCAACAATATTTACAAATTTTTAATTTAAACTTGTAGACGTTTAGGGCTTAGGATTTTTTTTTCTTTAACTATTACAACAATTTAAAAAAAATTAGTTATTAAAAAAAAATGGCAGACAGAAATTGAAAGATCCATTCTTGAAATAGCTCAGTGGCGAATAATATCTCACTGAAACGAGAGATACAAGGTGACAATAAGCATTGAATCGTGCTTTGTAACGAGGCGATAAGACTTTAAAAAGCGGATTACGACACCTATAAAAAGATTGACAATACCTGTTGTTTGAGTAGGGGAGAGGCCGTATATCACGCCATTGACAGCAGGGATCAAAAGCCTGGGTCAACCTGCCCCAACAATAAATTATCCTACACAATAGGCCCTACAATCAGCTTCTTTTCTCTCCCCGTTCCCAAATATTGGTCATCCAATAGGGGATGAGTGGCATTGGTCTTTTCATCATTGCGACAAATACGATACATAACTAAAAAATTGTTTTTAGTCTCATATTTAAGTTTTATTTTGTTTTCACTATTTCCATCACTTCTCGTTTTTTTTTTTCATTTCAACTTAATATTTAAATAAAAAAAAATTGATCAATTTTAGCCCTATAAATTCTTTAATCATTTTTCGTTGGTAATATAAATTAAGGCATGAGAGGATGGAGTTGCTATGTAACAAATTGCCGAAATTTGATTTTTTCTTATGAATGAAGGGTTTATGGCCTTATATTCGCCTTGTAACATTAATAATCCAAGATTATTGGCCAATCACATGATTTCTCATTTAATTAGATAGATCATTTCTTTAATAAAAAATATTTATTTATTTCTGTGTCCCATTTTAAAGGAATAGCGTCGAAAATTTCCTGATGACAATTAGTTGCTAGTATTGGAACAAGGTATACAGAATCGGAGCAAGGTATACAGTACCCGCAATACTGAATGGGTACTATATACCTACTGCTTACGTCGGCAAGATTTTTGTTATATAGACAATTGTTATTATTTCAATAATTCTATTTATTTTTTTTATTGTAAATTGTCATAAAACGAGCGTTAATGACAAAGCCGTTTTACGTACTTAAACTCCATGACGAAAACAGTAGGGAGAAGTTTGGTAATATGGAACGCCTATTTTTTGATTTATCAGTGTTTGAACTTTTAAAAAATTGTTTTGTCCCCTATGGTAATTACTAGATTTATATATCAGTCACACATTATCAATTTCAAATTTTCTCTCCTACAACCACCAATTGAATAAAATTCAATTTTATCAGAAAGTCAAATTGAAGCCTCTGATATGAAGTGCAGGTAATAGGGAACCCCTGGTATTTAATTTTTATCTGGTTTTTAAAAACAATTTTATATATTTTCCAAAGAAAATCAAGATTGAAGAATGGTTATAAGCCAAAAAATAATTTTATTATATGATTTTCGCTTCAGTTCCTTTCTTCTCTTCCACCTTTGATTCCCGTAGATTTCGATGGAGCAGCTTTCTTCACTTAATTTGTTGCAGTTTCTCTTCCAGCTTTTTATTTATTTTTTTATATTTTTGTCTAGATTGATTTTTAAAGCTGTTTTGGAGGAAGAGGCAGTGGAACCCAGTTTCATATTGCCAGCACCAATGGGATTCCATATATCAAACATTGCCATCGTGAATTTTATATTTCCCTCGAGTAGTACGAACACCTACCATTTTTTTTTTGTAATAGAAAAAAAAATAAGAGTTGAACTTATCTTCTCAAAGCTTTGAAGAATCGATTAAAAAAAAATTGAACTTTTCAACGTGAACGCCCGGTGGGAAGTGAACCAACAATCTATCTTTAGCTACATATTCAGGATAATACTGTTAAATAATTATCACTTACCGCCAAGATATTAAGGGATTTCATAACACACGCAGGGATTCATATTAATACCACTTCCTATAATAATATTTTTTTCAATTTTAATGTTGTTTTCATTATGTTTTTTTTTTTTTAAATTAGGCATTTATTTCACTCCAACTTGGATGTGTTTTTATAAAATAATAAAATGGAAATAATTCATCGTATTTATACTAAACAATGTTATCGAAACATTCAAATTGTTATCAGAATATTCAAATGTATGCATCCATCCTCAAATATTCATAAATGAAATGGGTTTTATTCAGTCTGAATACATTAATTCGGATATATTCTGAATACATCAATATTAATAATTAAATTGCATAATTTTATGCCTAAAGGACTTAATTAATCGTTTAGCATGTTAATGCTTTCATTTTCATATTTTTTATAAATAGTAAATTAATTAAAAGGAAACTCGGTGTACTGGAATGAACCTAGTTTAAAACTCAGTTGAACGATTTGCACTTTTATAATTTTTATAAACTTTGTTTCTTTTCCTTCTTTTTTTTTCTATTTGTTTTTGAAGTTTAGATAAATGCTATTAAGGGAAGGGCGGTGGCTAGCCGGCCATTACTACGGAGGGCTGACTCGGAGTTAAAGTTATTCAATATTTTAGAGTTTTATTTATGAGATCTGGCAAAGGATCTGACCATCATGAGGCGCCCCACTTTCAGGGCCCCAGGACCCTCCAACTTTTCTCCTCCCCCTCGACTCCCCGAAACCCAGATGAATGAATCCCAAGGGCGGTCAAATATATTCTATAAGAAATTCCACTGTATAATCAGCTCGGCTTAAACTAGATTTCTTCTTGTAATACTTCTATAGTGGCCTATACACGCACAGTCAAGCGATCCGTTTTTCTGTGTGACGTCAATTCTGAACGTTAACTGAAGCTACTCATCAGTTTTTTTTCGTCCGACCATCCGCTTCTTGGACTTATACACACTCAGTTATATACACTTATACACACAAACGTGCCGTTTTTCTGTCTGATTGTGAGTCTTGTCTGAATGATAATTAGATTTTTATTAAAGCTTTGTCTATGAAACTCCGATAAAATTGTTTTGAAGGAGTTAAAATAATGTCTATTTTCTAAGTCTCATGTATTGCATAGGGAACATCTGTGCATCTCCTTCATTATATCGTCGGTTTGGAGATAACTAATTAACTGATTATTGTTGATAATTCCATAATTTTGTCAATACTGAAGCATAAATTCAGGCACAGGGAGGTAGAAACAAACCTCATTTTCGCAAAATATTTCAGTTGATCACTTTTACCTCCAAGCCAACGATATATTTTATTATTTAAATTTGAAAGTTCACCTCTAATCTATTTATTTTTATATCAATTTTTTCCTCTAGGTTATAAGATAAATGCTTATATAAATTTAATTCATTATACATGTTTGCCTTTTCTATAGTCTTCGTATGATAGCTTAGGTGTTCCTTATTTCAAAAGGAAAAACTGAAGAATATATTGAAGAACCTGGTCGAAAAACTGAAGCTTGCCCAAACACGGTCAGTTTTGTATATCTTTCACTTTTTTCGTCAGATCAGACTTCAGTGCCCGCTACGGTATCTCAGCGCCGTATATGTGTAAAAGAAAGCGAAAACTCAGTTAAATAAGTTTCGAATTGTCTTGGAGTGATGCTCTGTCGTCTTTGGTATTTGTTAGACTGTTGATGTGAGGTGTGAAAACTGCATTTTTGCCATCTTAGATTTTACTACCCTGTTAATGCTCAAATTATTGAAACGTCAATTGGTTAGTTATGTAATGGTATTTGAGGTTTTTAGAATCTTCTAATTATATACGCGATTATATTTTCATTTACATCTTACGACGTATCAGAGACCTTCTAAAAGAGTTTCTTTTACCGACCCCGAATTTAGTTCCTGACCGAGGATTACCAATCCGATCCCTAACAAAACTTTAAAATTCTCGACGAGCCGCTGGCACCACTTGAGTGCAGAACGGTGTACTCCCAGGCGGCAGTCGGGAGGTAAGCCCTGAGTAAACTTAAATCCGGACCTTAAAAAAAAAAAAAAAAAAAGAGGTTGCCTAGCTAAGCTGCTAATGCGACCGATAGAGAGCGTTAGTAGGTTTAGGGAGAGAGTGGAGTTAGCAGGAGATAAATCCTGAGGAGATGACTCCCTAGGGGCTGGGCTTCACTGTCACTGTTCCCCACCTTTTTTAGAGCGCCCCTAGCCAGCAATGGCCTACTAACAAAGTAAAAAAAGAAAAGAAAAACAAAAAAGAATGCTCTTTTTATTCGAGAACGAGTCGATACCGAAGCTGGACCGAGGCCAGCCATTTCCTCTATCTGATGGAAGTAACATCTACTGCCTTAAGCTCTGGACCATTGGCATAAAACACCTCGTCTAGTAATTTCCCCATGATTTCATTATTCTTTTTTAATTTTATTTCTTCTCGAAATGCCTCACATTTTATTGCACCCTATATTGTTAGCTCATTTAATGATTTTCGACTCACTGTTGAAAAAAAAAAAAAAATCTGTACCACTACAACCCATGAACAGTCTTGGATTCAGTACTTGGTAAGGACCGTACTGTTTCTGAGCCAACGGTTGTGCAAGGAGGTGATTTGGCCGAGATCACGCTCAACCGCCAAGTTTTTCCTCCAATTAACAGTACCCACTTTATAGAGGCTGGGTGAGGCCCAGGAGAGTCTCCCGACCCCACAGCGACTCACTGTTGACAGGTGTAAATTAATATTTTGGGGAAGAAAAAAAAAAAAAAATCTTCTCGATAGTATTTTTTTTTTTGTTAGAATATATAGAATTATGATTGAGATGAGAATACCAAAGAAATTAATTAATATAGTATGGATGTGCCCGAAACATTTAATAAATCCCGATTCGGTAATTTTTATTCAGAAAAGTGTACTAAAAAGTCCGTTCAGGTTTATAAAAATTTCCATTTCCTAGTTTTGTTTAATTTATTAGAGAGTTCAATCCGTCATTAGAAAGTTAATTCGTAAAGAAATAGTTTATCTGTGGATGGTAAAATGCTTGTATTAGGATACGATGATGATCTCATACATATTGGTGGAGAATAAAATTGAGTAGATTTATCTAACAATGAATAACGATTCTGTCCGAACTAACATCTATCGGTCCCCACGGTTTCTCCTACCCATCCTCATATATTGCGTTTTTTTTTTTTGCATTTATTTTCATGTTTATGGATTTTAGTTTTTTTGGCGGATCTTTAGGTTGAACTGCAGGTTCCGACAGTTGTTTCCAAACACTACCATGTCGCCGCCAAATGCTAGGATGGTGTAATGGACACTCTGGAGGTTCCTGTATCCTAGGTGATATGGCCTCATTTTCTGTTATGCTTGCTTTAGTACAGAATCTAGTACCAGGTTGAATAGGAGGAGACTAAGGCTGCACCCTTGTCTGATTCCTTGCTCGCTTTGGAATTCCCATGATGAGTAGTAGCACATCCTAACAACATTTCTTTGGATTTTGTACAGACTCAGGATGACCCTTCTCAGACCTGTGTGAACCCCGTACTCCTCCAGCCCTTTGGAGATATCTTCCTTCTGCACCCGATCGAATGCATTGTTTAAATCTAGCGTAGACCTCTTTGTCCTTTTCGATGATATTCGAAATATCTCGGATATTTGTCTCATCGTGAATATCAGATCTTCTGTTAGGTCGAAATCCATATTGTTCATCTCCCAACTTTTTTTCGATGATGCTCCTCAGCCTTTTTTCGAGCACCTTTGAATAAACTTTATATGGGATGCTGAGTAGGGATATGTCTCTGTGGTTCTAACATTCACAATTATTACCTTTCTTGAAAATTGGGATAATGATTGAGATTTTCCAGTACTTTGGGATCGTTTTCGTTTTCCAGACGATGTTCAGGAGGTACTGGAGCATTTCCAGTCCCTTTTTGGCCGCTTAGTTTTAACATTTCTGGGAATATGCCATCTATTCCTGCTGCTTTTCCTAGCTTGAGCGATTCTGGCTCAGAGAGCTGGCCAAACAGCTTTGAGGAAGCAGCCCTTCTATTTGACTATGGGAGCAACGGGCTCATGACCCATTCCCCGGAGACACAACAACCAATGAAAAGTAATGAAATAATAAAAGATATAAAAAATAATTAATTAGCAGAAAAAAAAATTGATATTTAATGTTCTTTTCATTCTGTGCCCAATATATTGAAAACTACCAACCACGCGAAAAACATTGTTAACACTTTTTTAAAGTATAGTAAATTTGCTAAAATTTGAGCTCTAATAGAACGCTTTACGCTTACTAGTTCTCGAGATAAAGTATTTCAAAAACCAATATTATTTTTTTCAAAACAGGAACGACAAATCATACATTTTTTGAATTTGTATTGGCAAATCTCATGAAAACTGCTCTTTCTACGAATATAATTCTTCGTTTCGAAAAACCCTGACCCTTAAACCGTTTACCCATAAATATCCTACCTACCTTTCGTTCATTGCTAATTCAGTGCGAGAACAAACCAATACAAACTTTTCTGTTTGATATAATCTATTTAAACCTTGAACTGAATATGAATATTGAATAATGATATTCGAAACTAGTTTTCAATTTAATGAAATAATTATTTTTTCTTATCAATAATAAGATCCTATCAACATATAAATTGATTCGACCAAAAACGCCTGAATTGATAAGTATCCCACAGGATACTGGCGGTAAAATATAATTTTCTAGGCAAATATCAAGTGAATCAATTCAGTTTAATTTTATTTGTTTAAACAAATGTTTACATAACAACAAACGAGGATCATAATTTTAAACAAATGAATTTAGAGAATAAATAATCCAAAACTGACTGATAACTTCCACAACCAGAAGTCGTCGCCATTTCTGTTGTTGAGGTACAATTAACTGTAATAGTTTCGAAAATTAAAAATCTTTCTTCGCAGAGTCGTGTTGGAAACTGATGGGAGGCTACACTACAATGCCTAAAGAGAGATACAGAAGTTTATGGAACTAAAATAGAGACGTCCAACTTTAACTAAAAATCGGGAAAAAACCATGTCAATTGCAGGAAACGCTGCCAAGTTAAGGATTTATTAAAGCAATGTGGGATATGTGCGTAACCGTCTGGTTAAATCCAAAGCTCAACTGGTAAGAGCTGCCCTTTCGGTAGCATCAATTTTTAACGCTGATTTTTCACAAATCAGCCACGAAAGTTCGCTCAATTATGCTGCACATTCCACTTTATCACTGTCATTGAAAATTATCAAATGTGAATCTCTTACATGTTTTAACTTTTTTTTTTATGATTATATCAGTTAAATAACCGTACTGTTTGAAAAGATAATGAACGCAAGTGCGTCTCTAGGATTATTAAATTGAATTTTCAATCTCAATATAATGCATTTGAATGAATCGTGGGCTTTAAAGCTTTAAAGCAATATTTTATTTTATTAAAGGGCAAAATAAAACTTCCAGTTGTAATCTACTTCTTCATTCCATTAACGTTTCGGGGAAATATTTCCTCATCATCAGAATTTTCTTTACTAAAATTAACATAAGCCATATCAATTGTTTAATGTTATCTACAATTTAACAATGCCTCTTCTGTTTATTTCTTTCCCATTGTCCATAATTAAAATTTTTATACTTATTTTTTTTCCATATTGCTGGGAGTCTAAAGCCATTAACTAACATTAGCTGAAATATATTCCTTTTTAACCTTTGCACTCACCCTATATTCATATTCATCTCTGTATAAGTCATAATTGTTTGTTGTTTTGATTTTTAATTAGTTTTTCTATTTAAAGCTATTAAATGATTTTTCGTATGTATGCATATTTAGAAAAAAAAATAAATAAAAAATTTTTTTTGTTAATTTAAATATATGACTATTAATTTTATTATGATTGTTTAATTTTAATTTTGTTAATAATATCTGCATAATGTGTTCCTAGATATTTAGTATCTGTTTTATAATTAACTATGGTTTTTTGTTTTAATTAATAATTAATAAAATAATTACAGGAACTTCCTAAGAAATTATAAGAAAGAAGAGAAAGCAATATTTTAATCATAATTATCTCAGGACTATTTAAAAAAAAAGAAAGAAAAAAAAGGACAATCTAGCTTCAAAAATAAAGATTTAACAGTTACTTAAAGTCAAACTTTGTAAAATCCTGTGCGCAATTACTCTACATAACCTTATATAAATGTATTTTGTTTTATATGGTTGATGATTTGTTGCAATAATTTTTGTTTTTACTTCCTTGTACGAAGTAAAGGAAGTATTGTAATCGCGAAAATTTTCGGTTTTCAGATTTCAACGGAAATATCCATTTTGTCCATCACTGAATCCATTTTTACTTGTTTCGTCGTGATCTCTGTACGTGCGTTCGTACGTGCGTATCTCGCAGAACTCAAAAACGGTTAGTCGTAGAAAGTTAAAATTTTGCATTTAGGATTGCTGTAAAATCTAGTTTTGAACCTCCCTTTTTGGTCACTGCTTGATGAATGGAAGTGGTCCTTTACTTGACGGTCGTAATTGATTTCCATCAAAATTTATATTAAAATATAATGCAAAATTTCTCAATTTTTGCAATATTTACAAAATGTTGCAATATTCAAAAATTTTGCAATATTTACTTAAACAACATAACTCAAATTTCGTAAATAGGACTTTTATATCAATATGAATGCATTTACTAAATTTTGGTTAAAATTGGTGAACCGAAAAGGGTACTTTACTTGAAGGTCATAATAAACTTACATCAAAAATGATATTATAATTAAATACAGATATCATATGGTTCGGTAATAAAGGTTATAAACGCGATTTTTTCCACTCTAATTAAGCATTTTTATTGCTTGTTTTAAGTGTTAAAATTGAGTGTAAAATACTTGTTTTCCTCCCCAATTGAGAGCTGAACAAGTCTGCAGCAGTAGAATAAGATATATGCTAATTGGGTTCTTCCGCTTAAAATGTCGAAACCGTCGATTTCCTATTCTTTATCTAGTTACATTGACAGTTCTAATGTTGTCACGGAACACGAAGAAATATCTTGGGGACTTGTTACTTACTGAAAGAAAACGACTTATAATAACGGAATGAGCCCTCCAGAAACAAGACCTTATGTGTGTGCATCAATAGATGGATCTCGCGACGCCGAGTGTCGTTTTTACTGTAATGTTCGGAACCTAGTAATAAAATTCAGGGTCACTTTTTGAGCCACCGATTTGTAGTATAAGGAAGTCATGTGTTGTCCACATCAGATATTTTAAAACCTATGATATTAATAACTAAACTGAAATGTATTTATTCTCATGATAAACTGGTCAGAAAAAATATTTAGCGGTACTAATAAGGTATTTGATGTGGCTTTTAATTGTGCAGAGTGGTTGAAGGAACCGGGGGGGGGGGGCTGTAGACCCTCGACTCTATGCTATAATTGAACGTGTCTCGATTGGCTTCCCTCCGCGCGGGCCTAATTTCAACTCTGTGTCAATTATTTACTTCTAATGAGAAATAGTGTTTGCCTCTGTCCAGAGGTATACCAGATTTAATAAATATGCTTTTCCACCTTCAACCCAATTATTAATCTAACTTCTATTTGTTTAATACTCTGGTTGAAACAGTTTCTTACATACGATTTAAACTCTGTAAAAATATTAGCAATGGTATGTATCAAATCAGACATCTGGCCTTATATACAAATATATTTGTTTATATGTAATATATTGTTATAATATAATTTTTTTCTGATAGATTTACAATAGAAAAAAAACTGATGTTTATTAGTCCTATTATTTTTTCAAATATTATATCAAAACTTTTTTGGCAGCTCTTAGTAGTTACATATCTCAGCTGTAGGATATTCTTGTAAGGTTTTATTTTATAAAGTTTTTCAAAAAGTTTTAGTTTGGTATTAATAAGTAACATTGATTTCGAAGAAGAGTGCCGTAAAACGAAAAAAGTGGAATGTTACAGAAGCGTTTGAAGTTACGACTATTTTGGTATATCTCTGTCCCTCAACTCACTGATTAAACATCAGCAACTTACTTTTTTGTTTTAAAAATAAAATTTAATCTTCATTTTTTGATCATTTACCTAATCAGGGATCAAATTGTGGCAGTTATTTATTGAAAAAAAAATAGTACAAGCTCCTTTAGAGTTAATGTACAGTAAAAAGATCTTTTTGGAAAAAAAAATTGTTACTAAACAATAAATTGAATTTGAATAAAAATCAACTCAAAATATTTTATTGAATGCAAAATAATATTTTTAACATTAATGATGATGTTTTTAATTTCTCACATAAAACAAAATATTGATCATTTTTTGCTACATAATGATATAAGGATATTATTATTAAAAAGTTCAAAATAATATATTATTATTTTTATTAAGTTACTCCGAAAGATGCGTAGTCTTCACCAACTTGGCTTTTTCAAAAACGCCTAATTTTTGTTTTGTATTCCATATTTTTATTCAGGGATTATATGTTTCATTTGATGAAGAATCGACACCTGGCTAATATCTTTATTGGTTTCTTTTTATTGACCCACCTTCCTCTATTTTTGGTTGTTTAATTCACATTGCACGAAAAGTTTTATTAACATTTATTTTTCTTTATGCTATAAAAAAACTCATAAATAAATAAATAACATAATAATAAATATTATTTTATTACATTTGCCCATTAATAGTTAAAAATAACAAAATATTACAACATTATTTTTTCAGAATTTCTTTTTCGAAAGTTTATGATCTTTCGAAATAAATGTACTTGCGTATGAAAGCAATAAATACCTACAAGATTAGCGGTTACTAGCAACTAATGTTTTCAAAGTTATTGACTAGACATCTTGAGAATTGACTTGGTTAAAAAACTCTTCCGGGACTCATCGGTAGGTATAACAAATGCTTTATCGAATATTAAATTTAATATTATGAATTGGCAAAAAATAAACGGTATCTTTCCTTTCACCCTATCTCATATTTTAAATAAGCTACTTCATATTATTACAAACTTAGATGCCTCTGGCCTTTCAAAATCCATAATTAAAAAAAAAAAAATGAACTCTCAAATGTGAACTCACAAACTCAATTTTTACATTAAAGGTAATTACTTTACTTCTTCAAACAATTATAAGCTGGTATGAGTAACCATTGATCACATTACATGGTCATATCTTATCTTTCCTATTATTCGACCTCAGCTTCAGCTACGTTTTCCTCTAGCTCGTGTTTGGGAAAATTGAACTTTTGTATTGATCAGAGATGTACGTGCACTGCCTGCCGACGTTGAGGGATTGGTGGGGGGTGCTATACTATTGAAAAGTGAACTGATAAGGTGTTTCGCTGAGTAAAAGAATTTGATTGTCTTCTGTTCGAAAGAAATCCTCGACAGTGGGCAAGTCTAGTAATTTATGCAAGTTTGGTTTCCATTGGTGACCGCCTTAAATGCGCAAACATTGGTATACCGTAGAAAAGAGGACGAAAGAAGTTCTTATACAATAAATAAATAATATGAGCCTCAGAGATAGGATATGCGTAGTAAGTGAGTGGTTATTGTGTTTGATTTCGATCGATTTCAAAATGAGTTCTTTTTACTTCCTTGTACGAAGTAAAGGAAGTATTGTAATCGCGAAAATTTTCGGTTTTCAGATTTCACCGGAAATATCCATTTCGACCATCTCTGAATCCATTTTGGTTAGTTTCGTCATGGCGGCTGTACGTACGAACGTTCGTATGTCGACTAACTCAAGAACGGATAGCCGTAGAAAGTTGAAATTTTGTATTTAGGATTTTTGTAAAATCTAGTTGTGAACCTTCTTTTCTGGTTACTGCGTGATCACCGGAAGTGGTACTTTACTTGGAGGTCATAATTGATTTCCATCAAAAATTATATTAAAATAATATGCAAAACTTCTCAAATTTAGTATTTATAACTTATAAATTGATTTAAATAACATACCAGATTTTGGTCTAAATTGGAAAACCGGAAGCGGTACTTTATTTGAAGGTCATATTAGACTTTCATCAAAAATTAGATTAAAATATAATGTAAAACATCTCAAATTTGGTAAATAGGACTTTTATATCGATATGAATGTATTTACTATATTTTAGTTAAAATTGGTGAATCGAAAAGGGTACTTTACTTGAAGGTCATAATAAGCTTAAATTAAAAATTATATTTAAATTAAATAGATAAATCATATGTTTCGGTAATACAGGTTACAAACGCAATTTGGTTTCCAATCCAATTAAACATTTTTATTACTTGTTTTAAGTGTTAAAATTGAGTGTAAAATACTGGTTTTGTTCCCCATTTGTGTGTGTGTGTCAATAGATCGCCACACCTAGTGTCGTTTTTGAGATACTGCAATATAACTAGTAACCAAATTGAGGATCACTTTTTGAGCCACCGATTTATAGTTTAATAGGCGTAAAAGGAAGTCATGTGTTGTCCACATCAGATATTTTTTTTTGTTTTGTTACTCAGATAGGTATTTCTTAAAACAAATACGAACATTTATTGTAGGAAATGGCTAATTTTTATGAAGTATTAGTTACTATTAATTATATTTCATATTGAATTATTACTAACATTATTATTTATAAGTAGCTTCAAGTAAAAATTTTTTAAAGGACTGAGTTAAACCACTTCCAAGAGAGGTCGGTAAATAGGTCGCAACGCTATCCACTTAGCCTCAAATATGGCATATTTTCTCCCGAAACAAGTTAATATTTTACGGTAAAATTCAAGTTATTATTATAGAAGAGTATTGAAAAAATAATACACTTAAAACAAGTTTAAAAAAAAATTAATCTTGTAGAATTTAATATATTTTTGTTTCCCCCGGACAGTGAGGCAATATTAAACGCTCCTTAAATAAACGCCAAAGGGCTCACTCCCTGCCCTTATTTTATCTACCTCTATAATCTCGACCAACACCACCATTTTTATTTCCGTTTTTTCTTTTTTTTTCTTTTTCCAAACTGACTTCTTTATGGCTCCCGCTGGATCCATGTAGACCAAAAGAGCTTTTTACCTTTTTCGTCATTTAGCCTCCCTAGCTGTGATATATAGGGCTGAAAGCTTTTGCAAATTATCCTGACGTAAGATGGTGCAGTGTGAAGGTTGCCAACCTTCGCATTATTTGTAATATGTGATAGTTAATAATATAACATATACTCGATATAAATTTTCTGTGTAAATGTCCGTTATAGAGGAGTTGAGCGTCCGAGAGAGGGCATACTTGTGCTTTAGTACGCTGATGGTTTAGTACTGTTAGCCGAAGGTACGGAAACTATTAAATTAAATACAGCAGCGTTGATGGAAACCGTAAAAAAAAAATATCTGATGTGGGCAAAACATGACTTCTTTGTACGCCTATTAAACTATAAATCGGTGGCTCAAAAAGTGATACTGAATTTGGTTACTATTTTCTGAACATTGCAATAAAATCGACAATCGGCGTCACGATATCCATCTATTGACACACACACACACACTCTCTTGCTACTGGAGGTCTCATTCCGTTATTATATGCCGTTTTCCTTCAGTAGATAAACTAGTTTCCAAGATATTTCTCCATGTTCCGTGACAACAATAAAACTTTCAATATCACTAAATAAAGCATTGGAAATCGACAGTTTCGACATTTTAAGCAGAAAAACCCACTTAACTAATATCTTATTCTCATGCTGCAGACTAGTTGATAGCACAAACGGGGAAGAAAACCAGTATTTTAAACTCAATTTTAACACTTAAAACAAGTAATAAAAATGTTTAATTGGATAGAAAACCAAAATGCGTTTGTAGCCTTTATTACCGAAACATATGATTTCTGTATTTAATTTAAATATAATTGTTGATGTAAGCTTATTATGACCTTCAAGTAAAGTACCGTTTTCGGCTAACCAATTTTAACCAAAATATAGTAAATAGATTCAAATCGACATAAAAGTTTTATTTACCAAATTTGAGATGTTTTACATTATATTTTAATATCATTTTTGATGAAAGTCTAATATGACCTTTAAGTAAAGTACCGCTTCCGGTTTTCCAATTTAGACCAAAATCTAGTATATTATTTATATCAATATATAAATTATAAATGTGAGAAGTTTTGCATTGTATTTTAATATAATTTTTGACGGAAATCAATTATGACCTTCAAGTAAAGTACCACTTTCGGTGATCAAGCAATAACCAGAAAGGGAGGTTCACAACTAGATTTTACAACAATCCTAAATACGAAATTTCCACTTTCTACGGCTAACCTTTTTTTAGTTTTGCGAGATACAAACGTACATACGTACAGACGCCACGACAAAACTAGTCAAAATTGATTCAGGGATGATCAAAATGGATATTTCCGTTGAAATCTGAAAACCGAAAATTTTCGCGATTACAATACTTCCTTTACTTCGTATACTGGTAATTCGTAATTCGTAAATCGTAAACTGTCGATTTCCAATGCTTTATCAAGTGACATAGACAGTTATAATGTTGTCAGGGAACACGAAGAAATCTATTAGGAAACTACTAAACAAATTCAAGATCACTTTTTGAGCCATCGATTTATAGTTTAATAGGCTTACAAGGAAGTCATGTGTTGTCCACATCAGATATTTATGTATGCATAAATGTAAATTTATTAAAAGTTAAAAAAAAAATATACGAGTATATATATCGGCTGTTTTGTGTGTATATAATTTTTTTACTCAAATTATTAATTGAGGACTAGTTTGTGTATCAAGTGAGGCCCGCTTATCTCTTCCTGGCAGCGGAGGATAATGGATGGGATATTGGATATTTCCATCTTCTTCAATGTATCATTAATTATATTTTTTTAGATCAATGGATTATATTCGGTTAGTATAGGGCTTTCATTTTATAATTATAAATTTAAACAATTATAAGGTCGATTATGGAGTACCAATATATAATTAATACATTTAAATGATTGACATTTTAGCTTATCGGAGCTTGATAATGGCAAAATAAATAAATTTAAGTTTTATTTTAATTCGTTTTATTTTGCTACGAATTTATGATTCCTTTCCTCAGGATCTTTATCACAAAGGAACATATGAAGTACATCTGATGTTAGTACGATTACAGTGTTAGAATGGTTTAAATATTATAATAGTCACTTGATTTAATAATTAGACAAAACAACAACGTAATTGTAATAATATGTAATTCTTAATTGAGATAATGTTCGTTCCTGCTTCCTATAAAAGAACAAGAGGGAAATAGATACGACATCAGGGGCTGTGAACAGACGGTGTTAAAAATGGAGATGTCCCCAGTAAACTAGAGTGGAGGAGATATATTGCTAGTGATACCGTTTCCAACTTGTACCGATCACTTCATCTGTCTATTCCCCACTCAATAGTTATTTATTGCTCAAGGATCTCTTTTATTATTTTGTATAAAAATGGACAGCCTTAAAATTATTTATTGATATTATAACGAACCTGGGTATGATTTATTTTTGAGAGAGAGATACTTCATTTTCTCAACCAAGAAGAAAATAAGATAAAGCCCAGGTTCTCGATTTAATCTCCTCTCATGGAAAATGCTATGAATATTGAGGTTTTGTAAATTTATGATTTTAATTATCGTAAAATTAAAAATTTATGAACCAAAGCTATTCTTAAGGATCTGTATTAATGTAGCACAGCTTATTAGATTAGTCCTTCTAAAATAGTCCATTATTTCCAACAAAAAATGATGCACGACGCGTCTAAGTCGCAGATACTAACCATTTCACTCCCCTCTACAATATAGTTGAGTGATATGGGGCAAGTGCGCACTAAAATTTACTAAGTCCGACTTTACAGAATTGTAAACATTTTATTCTTGAAGCTATATTTTTCCTTTTTTTTTAAAAAACTGTTCCTTCGACGATTATGTTTAAATATTACATTCAAGTCTATGTTTCAATCACGTCCATTTTGGTGACATATGATAATTTAATTGAATAGTACTTAGTACGCACTTGCCCCTGTCTTATGAGATAAGTGCGTACAAGGTATCTGTCAAACTCATTATTCAGTTCGTATCCTTGTTGATTTTTTTTTTATTTGTCTAGATTTAATATAGGATTCCTTAATGATACTAATCAATTTGTTATTATAATTTTTACATAGCGCATTATCGTTGTTAGTATACACTGCCTCTATTTAGTTAGTATGTTTCGGCTGTAGGAGTGGGATGTGCTATCTCTGTTATGAATTAAGGCGATTTTATGTTATTCATACCGCCTGGGTTGATAAAACGCTAACGCTGGTTAGTTATTTACAGTCATTTAAGAGACTCGATGCTTTGTTTTAGAAACTGTTTTCCTCCCAATTTGTGAGATCAACAAGTCTACAGCAGGAGAATAAGATATTAGTTAAGTGGATTTTTCCGCTTAAAATGTCGAAACTGTCGATTTCCAATGCTTTATCTAGTTACATTGACAGTTCTAATGTTGTCACGGAACACGAAGAAATATTTTGGGAACTTGTTGAGACCTCCAGAAACAAGATTTTGTGTGAGTGTGTGTATCAATAGATGGATATCGCGACGCCGATTGTCGTTTTTACTGCAATGTTCGGAAACTGGTAACCAAATTCAGGATCAATTTTTGAGCCACCGATTTATAGTTTAATAGGCGTATAAGGAAGTCATGTGTTGTCCACATCAGAGATTTAAAAAGGCTTAAGCGCCAAATATTCGAAATTTAGGTTTCAATTTATTATGGGACCTAAACAACACCTCTATCGATTCTCGCTTACGATATTTCGAGAAAAAAAAAATTGAATATGGCCTAAAAATTGACTACGATCAAGTAAGCACCAAATACTGAATATTCTCAGTCGTCGCTTTGATCTTGGCCAGTGCTATAAGTGTTAAAAATATATGGTAACTATAAAATTTATACTATCGTATATAATCTAACAGACTCCTACTCTACTCGATAAAGAACAAAAATTAAAAAAATATATATATATATATATATATATATATATATATATATATATATATATATATATATATATATATTGTTATTTGAGGAAAAAAACATTTCATGTGTTTCCTGTAAAGTTTGCTAAATGGCACTTACTCCTTTTTAAAAAAAAAAAAAAACTATTCCGATATCATTTACTTGTAGTATTTTTTAGTTAATAAAGTTCTAAATTTCAATATATATATATAAAAAAAAATTGGCTACAGTTGAGAATAGACAGTAAAAGGCATAGTGCAGAGAGGTGAGAGGTAAGGATTAGGGAGCTAGTGGAGAAGTATTGGTACTGGTAGTGGTACACTGGCGATAAATTCAGAGGCAAGACAAAAACTCCTCCGAAAGATGCCCCCCTCTCTCCTCCCCTACCACCGTTCACTAGCAGAAGAATGGTCAGTCAATTACAGAAGGCATCAGAGAGCCGTTTAGGTCCTGCCCGATGGCCGGTAAATCTTTCATTATCCTTAGCCAGCATCCTTCTTTCTCTTCCTTTTTTTATGTCCTCTGTCATCTGGTCGTTTCTCAGCCTATTCAGGAAAATAAATTGGACACCGGTTATACTTTTACAAACCACCATCAAAATTTAAAAACTGTAGTTAAAAAAAACAATAATTTATAGTGATTTTTTTAATAATAGATAGTACGTTATTACAGACGTTTGAGCTGTCTAAATCTAATTTGAAGCTCGGGAACTTAAAAATTTAGTGCGGTGCGCACACCTTTCACTTACTTACCAGTCTGTAATAATTATCCATTTTTAAGAATAATTTTTAAGAGTATACATGAATACTTTTTGAAATATTCTCAGCAGCATGCACTTCTTCACGCCATCTCTCACAAAAATACAATTAAATAGTTTTTTAAACAATTGCATTAGCACAATTCTGCAGTGTATATTTTTGGTTTGCCAAGCTTGAAGTAATGTTTCAAATTTTCCATGGAAATTCCATTTAGTTTTCATGGAAATATTTATTTTCCTTAAAATAATATAAAATTTTAAAATAATAACTACAAAAATCACTTAAGTGTATGCGTTATCCGTTACTTTCTACGACTTCATATGTTAGATATACAATACATTTATTAATGAAAATCGTTAGTGACCACGAGGGAAGAAGTTGAATCTTAACTAAATGGCAAAATGAACTAAATGCGACCCACGGTGATTACAGACAATTTTGGAGACCACAAAAATATCAAATTTAGTGAGAATTAATGATTGGGACAACATCATGAATGCCGATTAACAGGCGGGCTCACTAGTTTATTACTAAGCAAAGAGCTTTGAAAGCCAAGCAACAAACGAAATGCTGCATAAGGAATTACCTCGCCAGGAGAACTTCATGTTTATATTTTCCAAAAAATTAAAAATTGATGCTCCGCAGATCAAAGAGTAATAGAGCGCCCGGGAATGATGGGATTCAAACAATTTTGTTTAAAAAATAACCTAAGAAAGGTTTATCTAAGACAGAAAATGGCTATAGCTATGATATCCATCGATTGCTCTAATGCTTTCGACTCTGTGTCGGATGGATTACTTTACCAACAGCTCATGCTCTTAGAATGTCCGGAGCAGCTCTGCTCAATTATACGATCCTTTCTCATGCAGAGGAAAATTTCATTCAAGGTAGAGAACCGTTTATCAAAGCCGATATCCGTGACTCGTGGCGTTCCCCAAGACGCAGTTCTTTCTCCTGTGTTATTCAATGTTTACACAGCTCCTGTCATAGGAGAAACTTACGGTAATTCAAAAGAAATGGAATTTTCTGGCGACATTGCCATTTACAAGTTCGAACTCATCCAAAGCAATGAAGTAAGCGGAGAACACTTCAAAAGAAAACAAAGAAATCTCCCACCAAGTTTACTGTTGAAAGCGTGCAGAGATTGATCTCAAGAAAAGAGTGTATACTTCGGTATAATCATCGAAAGACACTTAATTTTTACAAGCCACCTTCGAAAAAAGCTGGCTGCTGTCAGAACAAAAACATATAAATTGGCTCACCGCCTTACCTCACCACACTTAAGCCTATGACGTAAGATATTAATTTATAACCGACCGCCTCTGTTGTATGATGCTTCAATGTTTGCTAGCATTACTCCTCATACAGCGAAAGTACTATAACTATTCCAAGTAGTAGTTTCACTAGAACGAGGTAATTAGAAAAATATGCAAGCATACTTCCCTTTGGAAAGAAAAAGCTTTGACTGTTCATAGCACTCTAGAAATACCGACAGTGAAGCAATTCATATCGCGACACTATGTCAATTTTTTTGATTATTTAAATCATGTTAGTAATCCGCTATTTGATAGAATTGTACCTCCACCAGCTCTGAAACTATGGCAGAAATCTGTAGCATCTAATAGATAATATACATTTAAGTTAGAATTAAGGTATAATTATAAAGAAATTTCGCAATCGCAAGCGAGTCCCGTCACAGATATGATGACTTTATTCCATAATATCAATAATATTTAAATATCTCAGTAATATCTTAAAATGTAACAAAGATACAGAGGAAGGATCAAAGATAAGAAATTAGCAATTAGCAAAAAATTGAACAAGAGAAAACATTAATTTTGCGTGAAGTTATTACCAACTGAGTTGAACAGAGCGTATTTTTGAGAACAGGATGTCGGAGGGGTGTGAGGCGTGTATGAAAATGTTTCGGTTCTTTCGCATACGCCTGCTTTAGGACACACTTCCATTTAGAGCGCCAAGTTCTTGTGGTCCAATAATCTGTGTCTTTTCTAAACTGGTCCAATTTAGATAATTTTTTGCTTGTTTGAGAATTTGATTATCTTTCAATGATTTTATATATAATTTACCATAAATTGCATATTTTTGGAGATATGCGCAAATATAATTTTCGTTTTGTCTTATCCTTTTTCCCTTCATTTTCTAGGTGATGATTTGTAGTAGCATACGTTACATGGATAGTTTACATGTTTTAAGGAAAAGACTTTAGGAAAATTTCATCAAAATTGTTTTAGCCATTTTCGAGAAAATTGTAAAAAAAAAAAAAGAAAGTATGAAATCGATAATCTAAAGTGGCACTTTCGGTTAGTCGATTTTAGCGAAAAAGTTGCTGTGATATTCCTGCTATATACCTGTCTCAAATACGTAATATAAACTTCGTACAACTTTACGTTTTTGAGCTAGGCTGTTCAAATCATGAACGGTTCAACCACGCTATTTTGCGAGACTTGGTTATTTGGAATCAGTGGATCTCTTATTTATTTATTTTTTTTTGTTGGTCAATTTAGTACAGTCGAACTCTGATCATAGTTACTAGGAGAGGAGGTTGTAATTCATGACGTTTTCTAGTAAATATTGAGTAGCCCGAATCAGCGAGCAGTTTCTTAGCTTGGTATGAATGTTCCTAGCTAACCGCTACCCCTGAAGAAGTCCTTATTGAGATTATCAATGGTTTTCTGTTAAAATATTAATAAAAAATTCAGGCCTATGTCCGGCAAGGTTTCAAAACTATTTCATGCAAAATTGGTTTTATTTTGTTTTTGTTGTAAACTTGTTTGTGTATAAAAATATTACTTTACTTGGCCGATCGAGTGTAACGGATTTATCCTTTGCCTAGTGATTCATAGCTTAATACGACTAAAGAAAGAAGCCTTTGTTCAACGAAATCGGGAACACGATATGACCACGTCAATCTATTTCTCCGTAAATTTTAGGTCAGGTCAGTTCCTACCTGTTTCTACTTATTTTATTATATTCAAAAGACTCGATCAATAAGAATTTTAATAGATATTAATTTCAGATTTTATATTTTCTTTTAATTTTTCTGTGTAATCAATTTTATTATATTTGATGAATTATTCTTAAACTTGAGTGCTAAAACAGTATCAAGGAATAATGGTTGTTTTCCAAGTTAGCACTGTAGCCGTTTCTAATAATTTAGTCTTTATTGAGATATTCAGACCTGATTTTTTCATTTTATTATTAATATATTTAGACTATTATATTTTGGTATTTTGATCTGCTTGATAAGAGGAAGTAAGGTTTAATTTGTAAGCCATTCCAATATTAACTTCTGAAATATTGCTTGTGCCCGGATATAATATAAAATTTATTTTTTATTCTGTCAGTTGCGGATAGAATATGGGTACCCTTTGGGGGTATACCCAAACCACATGAAGTTGGGATATAGATCTTTAATCGTTTCAGGAAAAAACTGACTAAACACTCCCAACCAGTACTTCCTTATGAAATCCTAAATGCACAGCCCTCTTCATATTTGTATATTTTTTTTAATAAGTAAATAGAAGGAGCAGAGAGAATTTTTTTTTAATATTGGAATGGAAAGAATATAAAAATTATACAACGGTTTTTTTTTTCTTCTGAAAAGTAGTGTTTTCCATATTCGTTAGGTTAGTATGGGAACGACACGCAGTGGGGCAAATCGCAAATCGTAGTAAGAAAAAGTAGAAAAATAGAAGATTAAATTTATATCTCGGCACTAATATCGGTCTATAGATAAATTTTTTCTTCATTTAAATCCAACGATTGTAAATTCCATATTTACGAACAAATCCAGCGTTTTTATAATAAAATGAGCGGTCTATATAATGAGATGAAAATATCTACTGTGAGTTAATAATTGATTTCTCACTAGTAAGGGCGTACACATTAATTTTATCATGTTCGACGAACGTAGTGGAGGTAAGAGAAAGCTTATAATCACCAGCAAAAAAATTTGGAAACTTTTAGAAAAATGTACAGAACGAATTTCTTTTAAAGCAAAATTAAAGTTTTCTTTTATTGATTAGTTGTGAAATTCGTCTGGATTCGGTTTAACTTTTACATAATCATTACCCTTCTGATACCAAGTTTCCATTTTTTGTGTAATTTTCTGCAGTCTGTTCATGAATTTTTTAAGAATCAAGTATTTTTTAAGCAAGTTAACCAAAATGAATTGTATATTTTCGAAGCTTAAAAATATTGCCAAAATCGGAACAATCTTGGTTTGACAACGAATTAAAAAAAAAAAGTCTACTCAACTTAAATCGAGTGCCTGGTCGAGAAATACAGGCACTATGTACTTTCGAAATTCATCATCTCTTAGACCTTAAGGGACGAAAAATAACACCTCTTTTACAAAGTGCTTCCCTGGACGAATTGATTTTTATTACAGCAGTAGTTTTTACGCAGAAGGAAAAAGAAGTGCTGCTAAGGTCATTCGTAAAATTTAAAGAACATTAAAAAATCTCCGAAACCCAAATATATCACCAAATATACCGTAATTGAAATGGGGCTATAGGATCGGATGCAACAGCCAAAATTAATATAAATTATTATACGTAGGTACTTATATTGGATTCAATATTACATTTTATATTTGTTTTTCTTGTTATTATTCTTGATTATGTTGAGCTTTAATCTGTGTGTATATATATATATATATATATATATATATATATATATATATATATATATATATATATATATATATATATATATATATATTGATTTAGGTGAATACTTTGATATATAAAAATAATGGCAGGCTGTTGCTATTTCACTAATTTATTTATTACGATGCAAATTTTCGGTCTACAAGCCATACTCAGGCATCTCTGTAAAAGGCCCTTATTTAGTTCAATTTATAACATAACACAGAATTAAATATACTTAAATATTCTAATAAATACCATATACATACTAAAATTATTTAAAATCCATATACTGTCATATTTAAGTCCAATCCGGACCAAGTCGAAATATACACTGTCACTAAAAAATAAATAATTATAATAAAAACACAATAACAAAATTGAGGTTGGATCAAATTTCATTACAGTTCAAAATGCAAAATTCCTATTAAGTTGATATCAATAAAACACTTACAACTTTAAAAATAAAATAACAATAAGAGAGCCAACTCAGTCATCACAGACATCACAGTTGGCACTCCAAAGAAGGAGGCAATGCAATATTACAACCAATTATGACAACTAAAATAATTTAATAAGCAATTATTAATAATTATGCAACAATTAATCTACATACATTTAAACAACAAAATACAATCTATTAATTTATAAATCTAATATTCATATTAATTAAAATTTCAATTTAGTAATTATATTAGTATATGTGCTATTCAAACTATTAGTATCAGACCAATAGTCCGATTAGTATCAGAAAGTTTGCATCGTAATATATAAATTGGTGAAATAGCAACAGCCTGTCATTTTATATATATATATATATATATATATATATATATATATATATATATATATATATATATATATATATAGATAGATAGATATTTTTTTTGTAAACACATTACAGTAGTATTTATCATTTCAACCATCCTTTTGGCCTATATTTTTATTTCATACCGCAGTTTAGCAAGTTTTTTAATCAGTATACAATTGGTAATAGTAATTTTTTTTCAGGGGAGTGACTCCAAGAGATTTGCACTTTTAAATTTACGATTTGCCCCACTGTATAACGATATACTCGTATACACAAGAAAACTTAACACATGCTCCTTTAAACAGTGCTATACAAGTGACAGCCTGTCCAGTCTGTTATTTATAAAATACATTTTCTTATCTGTTTATTTACACCAATAAATAATGATATTAACTGTATGTGAAAATTCTTGTCAAAATTGTACTGCTCAAAAGTAAATAATAAATTAATTATAAGTATATTATTGTATTCCTCTATAATGAAATAATGTAACCTTGTTTTTTCTATTTTGTTATTCTTTAAGGATCTTTTTTAAAAATCAGAAAACCGTCAGACTTCTACACTCTTTATTTCTTTTTGAGATTTCAGAGATTATCGTCTGTTCTCAAAAACATATCGTTTTTTTATTGCTAGTTTTGATAATTGTCTAATATTAATTTGTTCCTCAGGTATTTAAACAATAGTTGTCAACTGTTTGTCTAATCGGTGATAGTCTAATTTGTGCAATATTGATGTTTAAAAAAAACAACTAATTAACTAAAATGTGTTTAAATATTTTAATTGACTAAGTATAACACTTATACTTAGTGTACTGCTTTAAAAAATAATTTAAAAATGTAGAAATTATCAAGCATGATTTCTAAAACTTATACTAGGAATGCCTCATTACGAAGATGTGACAATAATTAGGTAATTTGAGGCCGGGGATGAACTCGACGCCTCTGGCAAGGTCACACCCCCGTAATTAGACGAATCTAATTCAGATGTAAATTGTAACCTTGGTTTCTACCTCTTAACTCCTCTCCGTTTCAGAGATTTCTGTGGCAGCAATTAAAAATAAAAAGTTGAAAGTAATTTAACTGAAGAGTGAATTTTCTTTTTAGCTATCCGGTGTTTCTGGTTTAAAAATAAAATCATATAAATCAAGCCGTATAACTGATTTTCAAGGCCTAACTTTTTTTAAGAACTTAATCCATTACTTGCGAACTTAGTCGAACTGCGCCCACTGTCCTGAAATTTACAGACTATTACACTCCATTCTGTCCTTTAAGGGTGCGAAACTTGGGCGCTAAAGTTAAAAAAAAGGGTTTAAAAAAATACAGTATTATGTAAAATATTTCCTTTGCTCGTTTTCCATTAAAGTTGTCGGATTAAGATCTATAAATAAAAATGTGTCCTTTTATGCCCTAATGCTTAAAAATAAAATCAAATAAGAGTTTCAGAATCTGAAATAAATCAATATGCTGGTCTTCATTATTTTACTGATTAATATCTATAAAATAAGGTTCCATTGTGCTGTCAATGAGTCAGTGTTGTTGCTTAAACTCGTTCTAAATAAATTGTTACAAACTATACGAACTGATTGTTAGAATCCCACGTAGTTGGTCGATTGGACGTAAGATAGAGCCACCCTTGATAGGAGAGGAGAGATACTGAGGGCGGATTGGTCGCCCTTTGGGCTATTTCCAGTGAGTCGATTGAAGGCCACCTCGGATCATCAGTTAGCTTGCCACAATACTCTCCTTGTCTGTGCACTTCTGTCTTATGGGAAAAATTCTTCATTCCTTTATATTAAAATATTTAAAAAAAAATTACCTTGACATTTCTATTCAAGAGACAAGACCTTTTTGTCTCATCATTCGACTGATACAATTTATAATAAATTACAATATTGCAATTCTGTTCGGTTATGCAGCCGCCAATTTTTTTTTTTTTTTTAATACATCTCTGTATTGTACCCGATTTACTCTAAAGAATAAACTTTTTTTTTATATTAAAAAACCCTAAATCAAATAGTTAGATCCTAATCATTGGTTTCAGAGCTTTCTAATGCCATAAAAAGATTAGTTTTAGAGCAATTCGGGTACAATACGAAAATGTATTTAAAAAAATTTATTTGGAGTTGGTGTCTTTTAGCTTTCGACGGCGATATGCATCATCGTTACTTATTTTCTTTAACAATAAGTGCTATGCATGTTTTATGATTTTTTTTGTTAAAACTGTTTTTATGAGAATTAGTACGTTCTGCCATATTTAAGGAGTAAATTGATAAAGCTATATTTATACCATTCATACCATTAATAGAATATCTTAAACACGTTCATTGGTTTAAGGTATCACCTATATATAATCAGCCTAGGAAACTCCAAACCAGACTTTGCCCCTCCCTTCCTGATATGCAAAGCAGGAATCCAGGAAATCCCAGCGCTTCTCCCCCAGCCACGACTCTGCTATTAAAAGAAAGTGTTACCTGACTGTGGGCCCTAAAGTAGAAGACACTCAGGACTTGATTAGTGAAGCTTCCATTGCCAGAACTCCAGTAGCGTATTTACAAAAGATCTCGAGCCCACTGCTATTTCAGCGTTGGGGAAGAATTATAGGGATGGGGGGATCTAGATAGGGATTGTACTAGAAGAAAGGATGCTGAATAAGGTTCTGATGGACGTTCAAATTCATGGATGGGACATGGTCAACAACAGGTCGTGATTTCAGATCGTATTCGTAACTTAACAGGGAGCATTCATTGGCTATTGTTTGATGGACTTCAGATTGGATAAATTGGGTACGTCTGATGTTCGAGTTTTTTTATTAGAAATATGAAAATTATATAAATCATACTGTCTATTAAGGACCGAAACACTATTATATTTGTTTATTATAAGTAAAAGGAAATTGAAATAATACCCTTAAATATTAAAAATTGAGGATAGAGAAAACCCTCATTTCTGTCTAGTCTCAATTGATGTCATGTTTGGTATTGATTCAATGTGTTGCCCTTTTCTGTAGTCACGTCCTATCCTTTGACCTGAATACTGTTATGAATTTGCCACCAAAGTGAGTGGCAATTCAGGAAACCCAATCATAACCAAATTGAGGTATACAGTTAGGAATTGCAGATCGAATGTATCTTATAAATTCAACATTAATTTACACCGCTCGATAACCTTAGGATCTAAAGATTTGTTACGTTAAATAAGGTCTGCGGCCACAATTTTCTTTTCGTTAAGCCCGTACTTAAAGTCGTAGGTATAACTTTTGATTCGATGATGATACGGAGTTCGTTCAAGATTTTATCGGAAGCTCTCGTCCATATCAAATCGATTGTGTTTGTAAAAATATTAGTTTGATGTGGTTATACTGAGTTTAGATAGGTTTCAATTTAAAAAAATCGAAAACTGAAACAATGTTTGCCTATACTCGTTAAAAACTTGAAAAAAACAGTTAAAATTGAAAAATCCTATACGGTTGGAAAGAGTAGTTCAAGGGCTATTCAACGGTACTGACGAAAATCCCAAATGATAGAGAGAAGCTGTGCTTGAAACGCTATAAAATTTAAGTTTCCGAGTGCATCTACATAAGCCTATTAATTTGTGATATATCGAAGAACATTAGGCGATACCAGTATTGACATAGTGTTCACCAGAAAACTTGAGGTATCTTGTACGCTATTTATATTTATACTTGCCGTATCATAGGTCTATCATTAAAAAAATAACTGAGTAATAATTTTTTTTTTTTATGATTCTGACGATGTTTTTTTTTTTTAATTTTTACTGTGTAATATTACATCAGTATCTCGATTAAGGACTATGCTAAAAGTGGTAAGAGACATCATATTTTCAGAAAACATAACTATTATAAAATAATAGCAAAACATTAAATTAATTAGGAATTGATAAATTGTTTGCCACTTCTATAATTTTGTTTTTATTGAAAATTAGTTTCGAATGTTTTACGTTCATCTTCAGTTCTAAAAACACAAAAAATTCAAACTTTTCTGTTTGATATAATCTACTTAAACCTTGGTGAGTAACAACATGTATTTGATTTCTTGTCTTAACTAAATTCATAATTCATTAATGTTTTATAATACTAATTTATATTACATTTAATTTAGTATAATAATACCAAACTGTATTTTGAATTGCTTATTTTTTAATTTATGTTTGTTTTTAGAACTGAAGATGAATGTAGTAACATTCGAAACTAGTTTTCAATAAAAACAAAATTATAGAAATGACAAATAATTTATCAATCCCTAATTATCCTTCTATACCAAACTTAACTAAACATCTTCAACGCAGGCATACTTATATACACTATTTACATTCAGGCAGAGGGACTCCGAACCAGGTTTGTCCCTCACTTGTAGAGAGAAAAGCAGGATCCAGGCGATCCCAGCGCTTCTCAACCGGGTCACTGTTATTGAAAGCCAGTGGAGGATGAGTGAGGGCGCTATAGCCTCAAACTCTTAGTTAGTACTGATTTCGACGATAGGAAAATATTTTCATGAAACTAAATAAAACATGGAGGTTCGAAGGACTTTTTTTATTCTTTTGTGAGCTCCACACAGTAGTCTTTTTTTTTTTACTTTAAAAAATAATTAGTATATTTTTTGTTTTTTCCAATCCTTAGCACTATAGAAACATGCATTTTGCGAAAGGATGTAGGTAGCTTTAAGGTAACGAACAGTTGAGAACTATATAGGTACTGCAGTAGAGCATTCAGTTCCCAGAACTGGATGTTGACACAGCACAGGAAGGGATATTGCTGCTGGCGACAGGACCAACTACAGATCAAATATTGCACTTTTTCATGTGTCGTGTAGTGTTTTACTTTTATTTCGCTACCTCCACTCCTCCAACTGGAAAAGTTTAACTTCGAATATTAAATTTCATCTCGCCATGTTTTTTTCCTTTGAATAAAACATGAAAAACAATCAAAAACATGTCACTTTAAAGTTAAGGTATGACTACAAGGGTAGTTCTTCATTTCTGACTATTATAATTTCTCTCTCTGAAACAGTAATCTATTTTGTATGGATTAAAAACGCTAGAACATGATCCCACTACTGCTTCAGCAAGTATATATTAAGTGGTATTATTATACATATTAAATTAGATTAATATAAATCAGTATTATAAAACATTTTTGAATTATGAATTTAATTAAGACAATAAATCAAATACCTGTTGGTACTCACCAAGGTTTAAATGGATTATATCAAACAGAAAAATTTGTATTGGTTTCTTCTCGCATTGAACTAACAATGAACGAAAGGAAGATAGCATGTTTATGGGTAAAGGGTTTAAGGGTCAGGGTTTTCCAGTAATGCCGGTGAGTAATTGATTTTTCTGTTATAGATGGGAATAAATTTAAGATTGGACTATTGGAGATATTTATTTGGTCATTTAAGCAAAAATCTGGATTGGATTTGAAGGATTTTGTTATTTCAAGTGCTTCATATATATTTAATTTGAGACTGTTTTCAACGTGATGTATTAATTTAACTCCTGAGTCTTTAATGAATTTATGATTTTTTTCCCATTTAAATGAATTGCAAAGTTGGAATAAATTAAATGAAATTTTTAGAAGTGGCAAATAATTTATCAATCCCTAATTAGATTGATCCTTCTATACCATCATGCGGATATCAACTGTTTATTACTGTTCCCAACTTTTTGAACAAGTTTGTTTTCTACGTTTCGAGTGTTCCACCATCATCAGGAAACATGTATTATTTTTTTCATGTTGTTATACTAATGCCTCGGTATCATAAAATCCATATTCTTATACAGTCTCATTTCATTTACTCAAAGTGGTAAGAAAACTCCTATGAGTGGACATACCAGTTGTTTACTTATAGATGCTGGTGATTGTATAATAATGGTTGTGGATTGTTATATTATAATATTAAATTAAATAATTAATTATAATGTTGTCAAAAATTGTTATTTAATGTAACATGTCCCCAGGAGTTTCGTTTGTTTAGTTTTTTATCTAGTTATTTCCAAAAAAAAATATGAACTTTTATGTACAAATAATCATTTGTAAATTTATTAGAAACTTTAAAAAGAAAAAAAAAAACAGTAAACAAAATAGTAAAAAAAAAATGTTACATGGGAAACCATGGTATTCCCGAAAGGACCCATCCAATTTTTGAGAGAAAAAAAATTGTATTTGTTCGAAAAGATCCTCTAATATTTTCGGTTCCATTCCAAAATATTCCAGTTTGATGCTGAAATTCATTGAAAGTGAAAGGTAGCAAAGTATTTCTTCAGATGTTATTTCAAAAATTAGAAATGTGTGTCGTCCTTGAAGGATCCCATGGTACTTATAGGATTAAAAATCACATTTTTTGTCCTTATTATTATTTTTCCATAATGATACTGAAAATTGATGGTCTACATTCACTATAATTCTGCTCTAGTTAGAATAATTAACTTATGCTCAGATTTATTCGAGCGTTATCTCTTGTTGTTTAAAGTTGTTTAAAAAAACCGTTCTATTCCTCACAGCAACTGACACCCAGCAGTTAGAAAGAGATCTATCAACGGAGATGCGCACAACAAATTATTGCTGTTGTGGTGTCAGCTCGAAGCTGTCCTATCTCGAATTCCTTCCTCCGCTGCATAAACATGAGAATCGACCTGTCACTTTGGCCGCGCAGCGCCGAACCTCGGCTCCACGCCCAAGCCATACATTATGCATTGGCTTCTATTTTACCGAATAAGAGTGGAATTATTATCGGTCAGTACCTCCCTCCCTAGGTAGAGAGGTACTTGTTGCGTCGTTCCTCGTTTTATTCTGGATAGAATATATATATATATATATATATATATATTAGGTTTTAGGTTTTAGTTATATATATATATTAGGTCAATTAGGTTTTTTTTTAATATTTTGTTTCTTTCTCCCCTCCTGTCCATATTATAATATTATATATATATATATATATATATATATATATATATATATATATATATAATATTATAATATGGACAGGAGGGGAGAAAGAAACAAAATATTAAAAAAAAACCTAATTGACAACAAAATGCAGCACATCTCATTTAGCGGCAGATTTTTTGTCTTTATTTATCTCGTGTTATTTTATTTAGCTCTTGGCTTCTTTTTTGGATTTTTCCATTTATGTCCTATATATATATATATATATATATATATATATATATATATATATATATATATATATATATATATATATATATATATATAAACAATCCGAGTCAGTAAATGAACCGGTGAGATTTGATAACATTTTGTTTTGAAAATAGTGAATAAATATAAAGAAACAAAATATCAGTCTTCTAGGAACAGACCATTTGGTTCTGAAACATAGGCAGTCACCAAGAATGGGGCAAGAAACTTGATTATCTTAAAAAAAATCCTTCTAAGGATAGATGAGTCCATAAAGATTGACATATTCTCTAGTTGGCGAACCATATATCTATAACTAATTTAAAAAAAAAACTATTATAAAATACCTAAGTTTTTTTTACATAGTTTTCCATGATTGAATGCAGATATAAACACTGAGGAATTTCTTCAAAAATTACTTACATCGTGGAGGCAAATAAATTATCAGCCAAAAATACTAGACAGGTGTCCTAGGATTCTTACCATGCGATACTTGAGAAGAATTTAGGGTCTTGTAAATTACATGAAATGGAACAAACCCGACTTCCGTAAAAAGATCAGAACCGAAGATATAAAATATAACGTTTGAAGATTTTTTTCACACTATTTTTTCTCCCTTATAAAGGCATACAATCTTAAAGTTATTGCTATGGGTTAGAGATCAGAGATTCAGCTTTCCAACGGTTGTAGTAACGTTGAATTTGGATAAAATCCTGAGGAGCTATGAATGCTTAAGTGAACGCCAGGCATTGGGCGGGAAGGGAAGGGTTTCTTAAGGGTTCTAAAAGCAAATCTAACTTGCTTTCTTCCTAAAATATTTGTTTTTGGCCTACTTCACTGGCAGCGTCTTATGGTTTTTGTAATTTTTTTGTACATTTAAACTCATTTAATGCAATCGGCAATATTTTTTTTATTTTTTCCCACTAAAAAACAAATCGATTGGTATATGACAATCTTAATATTAATACAGAGTTAAGGTAGAAAATAATAATATAAAAAATCTTTGAAATTATATAAAATAGTTTTGTTCTCGTCTTTTATGGGGCATTGGCAAGAATATTTGTCAACCTCGTCCCACCATAAAAAGTTTCATTAAAAGCGGTGATGCCACATCCGTAGCCTCCCGTGTAAGTTGGATTTAGTAGGTACTGATAAATGAGTATCATATTAAAACATATAAGCATCTCTGGATGAGACATATTAGTTTCTCCATAGTTCGAAAAAAAAATTAATTACTTATTTTGACTTCGTATTATATACTATAGTTATATGGTAGGTAAATGATTTGGAATATGCAACTGAAAGTTTTTCTAATTGTAAGTATGGTATTAGATTTCTATTAAGGAAAATAAATTATCGTCAGCTTACTATCAAAACCTCATAAATCCTTATTTTCTACTTCGAGATTTTGTCAGGAGATAGCAATGATGAAGAAATAACGAATCTAAATCAAAGCCTCTGAGTAGGGAATTTCGTACTTAAGAGGTTTGATAGTAAGCCAATTTATAACAATAGTAGATTAATAAAAATAAATTTGTAGAAATTAATATGTTGATATTTGTTAATAATGAAATATGGTATCATTTACGTATAGGTATTTTATTAGAAATACTACTGTTTCTGTTAAATTGAAAGAGAGGAACCTTGAAATTGTAAACAATAATATAAAGTTATATATAAATTTATAAAATATAACAAAATTATTAGTATTTAATGAATTTGCTCAAAAATATTTTTATTGCAGGTACGTTGAAGTCTCTAATTTGTGATGCTCATTCGGTATATGTAAGTAGTTTTTGTCACAATAAATTTTAATGTAATAATAGTTTAATATAATACAATAATTTTAATTTTAATTAAGTGTGATGCGAAAGTAGGATTTATTTATTTTATTTTTTTTGTTTGTAACTCTAGTATGTTATAAAATATCCTTTTATGGAATTTAAATTTTTAGGAAACATTTTACTAAAACGTTACTTATTTTATGATATTTTCGTTTGTATTTGAATAATGTTCATGTTCAATATTTACATAGCACACACACACAATAATTTCATTATTTCCTCAATATAACAAAATAGAAATTCAATAAATTATCAATTATTTTAATAATAGAAATTCATTTCAATACTTAAATCGAACAAATGGTATTGGGAATGATTAGTTTTGATTAGTCCAGAAACAATTGCAATTTTACAAATTAATGTAAAAAACAAAAGCATCTATTTTTCTCTTTCTATTACTAAAATAAGGTACTTTGTCGGGAAAAACAATAAAAAAACTATGTTTATTAAATGTTTAACGTTTCCTAAGAGTTTGATTCCTTGAACGTTCCTTGAGTATTTCACTTTAATGAAAGTTCTAAGCAATGTTTAAAGTATAATTACATTCCTTCATGTAAGGTGTTAGCTAAACAAATTTTAACTTATTGTCATTTTTAAATGCATACAGCTTCGCTTTTGTAAATGCTTCTGTAAAGCAAAAATTATTATCATTTAAAAGAAAAAAATGTGCGAATAGAGATATCAAAAAGAATTTTTGGATTTGGGTCTAAGGCAAAAAGTACCGTAAAGTTGAACAATTTTGAGAATTGAGTTGATGAGGTCAACGCTCACAATCACGATACGGTTAATTATAATTTTATTATAATTTGCAACATATAATCTTCGTTTACGAGATTTATATTTTATAATTATATGTTCCTATTTGCCATTCTCATTACTTGCACTCTAATTCTAAGCCGTAAAAACGCTGCGGCTGTGTCCTTGAAACATCCTCTATTTAAAATTAAGCTGTACTAGTTCTAAAATTAAACTAAACAAATGTGAGGAAAGTGCCAAAATACGTGTCATAATAAATTATTAACTGATTTATGTTGCTAATATTCTCTAATCATAAATACATGGCACTGGCTCAGTCTTACAAAAGCCTGTACTTAGGAAACTAATGCATTTAGATTCCTGGATCAAAAGACCTTTCCCTTGGTGGTGAGAATAAGTTATTGTTGCCACTTAGTAAGCAACCATAAGATTTCATTTAGGATAATTTGAGATCCCATTTGGGTAGCATTTAAACGAATCAGATAGAATTTAATAACTTGAGGAGTTTGGACGATTAACTAAAGCGCTTTGGTCGAGATTAAGCCGGGGCGGAAAATAGCCTTTGATGGCTGATAATTTGGTTAAAGTGTTCCTTCTGATCGCCTTCTGGCAAAATAGGGAGTGACAACTAAGAAATGGGAGGAAACCATCCTTCTTTGAATTTTAAGGGCTTGAAAAAAAATATGAAATTATGAATACATATATTTATATGTACACAAATACATATCGATTTTTTTTTTTTTTTTTTTTTTAAAGGCTTAACCACCAAAAAATTGGAATTTAGGTTTAAATTCATTATGAGACCCAAACACCATCGATTCCAGCCCACGATAAATCGAGAAATGAAATTGGAAATGGTCTAAAAAATCGACTATTGATGGCTTAAGCACCAAATACTAACTATCTTCAATTGGCACTCTCGTCTTAACCAGTGCTAGAAGTATTAAAAATATATCCTTTAAATTTTATTTTTATTAATAATCAGCTTAGTATATTTAATATTCACTAATTTATTTTTAGTTGTTGTTATAACTCTATCAGTTTCATTTTAAAAATTCATCGTTGTTTTCATTTTTCTCACTAAGTCTTTTTAGTTATTAATTCATTCACTGTATATACCGTTGTTTTATTTTTATTTTTGTATCTTGTTTATCCAGCCCCGAAGAAGACTTGCAAAGTGGGTCGAAACGTCGGTTCCTTATACATAGTTTTTACTATTTGTGTTCCACTTCTTGACCGCCTCCCGGACCATCTCATTCCTTCATAAAGTTCTACGGTCAACCATTGATTATTCAATATGAGTAAAAAAAAAATGTTTAATTTGGTCGAAAAAAGGATTTACTTATCTGGTAAAAGTTTTAAATAGTCTGAAAAATTCAGGAGTAAATAGATATTGAAAATACAGACAAAAGGCAGTGAGTGACAAGCATTCCACTTAATCAGCGCTGTATGAGCAAAAAACTTAGAGAGAACCTTGTGGGTGGAGCTTAGGCCTGGGGATTATGCTCAAAGGAGGGGGAAGTCTTCTTCTACTGCATAACTTTCAGATAGCTCATAGCTCAAATATATCATCTTGAATTTTTTAAAACATTGTTATTTGTTTTTACATTCTTTCAATAGCGTGCATTAATTCGCGAGTCGATTGTTTTTTTTTCAGTAACAAATGCAACTTTTAAGCGAACGCTGACTATTATATTCTTTCTTAAGCTGTTTATCTTGAGCCTCTTTTCAGATTGGACCTAGTTATTTCACTCAGAAGTATAAGCTCATACCTGAGAGATGTTATATTTCGTTTAATCAAACTCAATCAAAACCGAAATTGATTAAATATAAGTTGATATTCCCTTTATATTAGTACCTACCTCTTGATACTCAACCCGTCCGTTCAGAATTGATTATCTTCGATTGATTCGTTCATTATAAATCAAGAGTTGGCCATTTCAATCTCCATGGTGAAATAGCATAAACTATACATATCTTGTTCGTGATCCGATATTCCTAGTTGGATAGAAATTTAGAAAATTAGAAAGCCTTTTAAATTCTGCTGGAGGCTCATCTTTCAACATTTTCGGATAACTTTAACCGGTGTCCTTCTACAGCGAGAGACCAAATTTCGTTTCCATAAACGTTGTTTTCAACTAATAGTTATAATATTATAATAGTGTATTATAGTATTACTTTCGAATAATAAGTAATTTGAATAAACAATACAGTTTTGCTAATGAAGTAAATTTGATGGAATTGTACTAGTAAGGGAAGGTGGCCAAATATCGCACTTAAACTAAAATTAATCCATTTATGCCCAAACTTGCCAAAACTCAAAATTAATACCAACAGTTTTTTCTAAACACAAAAAAATTATTTTTATAGTTACTTTATTTTATCCTCATTTCCCAAATATTATTGATGAAAAAAATATTTTTTTCACGAGACTACTATGATTTTTGGGTGCTATGCAATTTTTTGAAATGTTTATTTCCGAGCATGCAGAAGTGTAAAGTTACTTTACATATATCTTTGTTTTAAAAAAAATCAACTTATAATCAAATGATTGAATGATTTTGTATACATTTTTAAGTAAAGCTACTTACACTTTAAAGAGAATTTTTTTTTGGTTTTTGTGACCTCTTACTCTCAATCTTGCGAAAACGCAACTTTTTCTTTTCCTAGGTAGATGAAGCACTTGTAATGAAATAATAAATTATTATACATTATTAAGTGTGCCAGTAACTTGTTTTCAATTAAAAACAAAAATATTTAATTTTTTTTCATTCTTTGGGCAGAAAGGGGTTAATATAGTCGGCTCTGTTCTAAATCAACGAATGTTTGTGTATAAATTATTAATTAATATTAATATTATTATTATTATTATTATTATTATTATTATTATTATTAATATTAAATTATAAATTAAGTAATATAAATTGAGAGATAAAATTAAATAATCTTTCAAACTAATAAAAACAATACTTACTTAAGTGAGAGGATTTTTAAAGAGTGGCTCTAATTCCTTTCGCCCAATTTCATTCGTAATTTACTATTTAATTCAGGGACGTTTAAATAAAGTCAGATAAATCCCCTAAACGAAATTTATGCACATAAAAACACTTAAAACGTTTTGATTCTAGATTATTTTATTAAATAATGTGGCCAATTATCCATGCAAAATAAAATAACAAACCAATTTCTTTACTTTTGCTAAGGATACACACAGTTCGTGACACCATTTAAAGCATGTGCATCTGGTCTAATTTTCTCCTCGTTATTTCATTATCTCCTCGATATATATATATATATATAATTCAGCATGCGTATGTTTGTGATTGCATTTGATGCGGTTTTCACAATCATTTAGGGGATTTCTTCAGGAAGGTTCATATGCATTAAAATTTTCGAAATACTCCCCATTTGAGAGGAGAAATGGAGAAAACGTGGAGATGTCGTTTTGACAAATTTATTATCATTTGGATCCTGTTTCTAAAAAACGTCTAAATGAAATGATACGAATTCTAAACAATGCAATCGATTACCGAGAAAAATTTTCGCCTCTTTGACGTTGGAATATTTAGTGAAAACTTTTGTTGGTAACCGGTTGTTTCGTTGAAAGTTCTCGTATTCCCCCTAAGAGTTCTAATAATTGAAGCATAAAAATGAAAAAGGGTAGAGTCTATGTGCCTTCAGAAAATGTTTTCAGCATTCAAATTTTAACTTGAAAAATATTGAAGGAATATGACAATAAAAAAAAACACATCTTTTCCTGATTACCTATGGTTGTTTTAATAATAAGTAATAGAATCACATTTATAATAGCGCTTTACAATAAAAAAAACATTATTTTTTTTTTTTTGTAAAAAGGCATATTTTTTCTTCCTTTCCTTTCATTCCTCATAGCCACGGCAAAGCAAGTAAGGGGATTGAATTGAATGATGTGTTTCCTCGGTGAATGTATGTTCACTATAATAATTTTATTTACTTTCTCATTTATTTCATATAGCAATAAGAATGATGGAGTGTGCAATATATAAATAATATCTTTAAGATAAAATAAAAATCAAAGATAAACTGATTTTTTTTTGAGTTTTTTGTTAAAGTTTTGTACAAACTTTACAATGTGATGACGAATGATGATTAGGAATTATAAAAACAATAGTTCTGTCTTCTGTTACTCACATTATCTTTTAAATTTTAAAGAAAAAAAAATTATTTGGGAGCGTATTTAACTCGCAATTTTTTTCACGGGCAACGCCGCGCGGTTAAAGTGTAAATATAAAGCTATATATTGAGGAAACATATATGACAAAATAAATAAAGAATATAAAATATTTTACACTCTTCAGGGGTTTGTTGTAACTAATTGAAATCCACCATTTATAAAGTAAATATTTGTTATACGCTATATTCGTTCTTTTGTTTTCATTTATTAAAGTCAGGACCTTCGCGTGGGCAGGGCGAACGGGGTGGTCGACCCGAATTTTGCAGTCAAAGGGATGCATCGGTGAAAAAAATTAAAGTCAATATAATATTATTGTTTAGTAATTAAAATTAAAACAAGCCGATTAGAGGTGTTTATTGACCATTTGCGGAAGGGCAAAAATATAAAACTCGCAACAATGAGGAAATAGGCTGTTATCCGATTTTTAAAGGGGCGCCAGACAAAATCTCGCCGCGGACGCCTATAACCCTCGCGACGGCCCTTATACGGATTATAGTTTTATTTTTTAGGGTTGACAAATTTGGCTGAAAATCTGTTATATTTTATGAAGTCGTTATTTCAATGAATGACATTAATGTTTTGCTTGTAAAGACTAGGAGTTTTTGGCTTTATAATTCTTTTTTTTTTTATTAATAATTAAATTCATAAATGTATAGATGAGTTTATAATTAGGAGACAGATATAATGCAATAAAGATAGAGGGCATTTATGGAAAAATTAAATTAGACTGTTAGTTTGTGAGATCCCTATTTTCTCTCCTTCATAAACGTCGCAAATAAGAGCATTTAAGACTTAAAACCGGATAAATGTCCGAATCAGGAAGTTTGTGAAAAACTCTATTAAACCCATTATTCTTCAAGCTTGATAACCAGCTTATCAAACTGTAATCGATTAAATTTCCCCCAATCTTTCCTTTTCTTTTAAAGTCAATCTGATCTCAGACATTGTCAGAATTTCCTGTCGCACAGTTATGCGCGGTAGTTGTTTCCCTTACTAAATATCGGATTTTCGTGTATTTAATTTATTTAAAAAAAACATTTTATTTATTTATTGTTAGCATTGCCCGTTTACGAACCATGTTTATAAAGGCTATACGGATAATTTTTTATATTTTTTACTTAATGTTATCGTTTAAAGGTGTTTTTGTTTTATGTATCGGGTCTTTTCGGATTAAATGTTGATTATAAATATAAAATTTTCCGCCTTCCTCCCTCATTTTGTTTTATATTATTTTAAATATAATTATTTCAACTTAGTAATTTGCGTACTGTATGTTTTCCTGGATTCTATTGAAACTGTACAAAATTTCACCAGGAGAGAATTATATGGCATCCCAGGCTCTCCCTCAGGGAAGAGCAGGAGAGACGAAATCCCTGGGGCCCGAAAAAAAAATCTGTGCTGTCAATATGTTTTTTGGACAAATATATACAAATAAAAAAAATATTTAAGTTTTTAATAAGTATATTATAAATAATGTCACGTACTTTTGTTATAATCTGATGGTGTAGCCTAATTAAAAACAAAAAAAATGTTATTTGATTCGAACTTTCACAGAAAATTAGCTAAGAGGAATGTTGTAAATAAAAAGTAGTTAGAGTTGTTAGGAACACTAAAGGAGTACTTAAGTAATTAATAGTACACTATAAATCACTATAAAAATTTAACACAAAATATTGAATGGGAGAGGAGGAGGACCCCTGTATTATTTTTCTCCGGGCCCGGGCTCGTAAATACATATATATATATATATATATATATATATATATATATATATATATATATATATATATATATATATATATATGTATATATATATATATATATATATATATATATATATATGTATATATATATATATATATATATATATGTTATATAACTTATGTGTTATATATAATGTGTATGTAGTAAGAAGGTGCGAAGGTGGGCGATGTTGGTCGGTCTGACTTGGTTGATCGATTGCTCGCTACTGAGATGTCAAAGTCTACCTCAGCGTTCTAACCACTTCCCCCTTCCCATCTACTCTATGTTGGGTATCTAGTATATAATACAATATGCAGGTATTTAACTAATAAATTAATCATTTAAGGATGTCCGAGTTCAAATCAGAAAATATTCCGAGTTCGAGTTCCGTTGAAATTTTAAACATGACGATTCCTCTTCCATAATTTTATTTAATTTAGCATTGGGATATCTTGTTAAAAAGTGAATTTCGCCCTTTTTATGAAAACAAAGTTCGGGTCTTTTCCGTTTCGAGTACCGCAGTTACTAACCGGTGATTTTTGTGATCACAAGTATAACATAACATATGATGCTTAAGTTTAGGTTAATAATAATGTATGCAATGACCAACAAAATTAAACATTTATTTGCATTGTTAAACCATAAAATAAATATTCAATATAAAAAGCTTTATAGATCCAAATCTTCAGGTTAAGTGCTTTATTTAGGTTAATCTCCTCAATTCCGAAAACGGTCCATACTCCTGTATCTTTGCCTCCATATCGTAGGAGTCGAGTAGTTTTCTTGAGGTACTACACATTAACTTGTTCTTTCTTTTCCAATCCGTAGAGGGATAGTAATATAACATGTTCTTTTTCTACACCTCCAAATTACAGACGAAACTCTCTTGATGGAGAGGATCATATCGTGCTCATTCGGACACAGTTTTCTATGAGGAATGACACCCTGATCCATGTAATAACGAACACAACTATCATCGGTATTAAAATGATTAACGAGTGAAGATAAATTATTTTTATCCGAATTTAGAACGTTGGAGTGTAAACAAAACAGGTAACGAGCTTAGTTGATAATAACAACAGATTTTTATAGTTGGTATCGAATCTTTTATTAATTTAAATAGAATCTTCCATAACCGTCGTGTTCCAATTATATACAGTTCCATACAACCTGTGTCACCCAAGTTTTCCGAAGATATAATAGAAGTTTTTTCTCAGCGTTTTTGGGGGGCTGAAACCGAATTCCTGGTTTGCCACCTCGCTAGCCATCGGCTTCACAACGAAAATAGGAAAACAAAAAATGTTGGGATTTTTTTTAGTCTTTCGCTTGTAACTAGAAAAATAAGCATTTTTTGAATAAATCAGATCAAATTTCCTACAAAATTCTTATATTTCATTTGATTTTCGGCCAACCTCCGCCAGCGCTAGTTAAACAAAGGATACTTTTTTAAGTCCAGTCAACAAATGTTTTTCCGAAGAAAAAACATTTTTTCTCAATGATTCTTATTTGTTTATTGGGGTACTGAATCCGAATGTTAGCTTTGTCACCTCACCGGCTGCCGGCTCACAACGAAAAAATGAAAAAAAAAATTATTCAGTTTTTTTATCATAACTTAAAAACTAAGAATTTTTCGAATGAACATTTTATAGAAAATTAAAGTAGACAAAATTCCATTCTAAATGAAAATATTACATTTAATTTTCGTTTAACCTGCAACGCCGTTAGATAGCGCTAAAAAAATCGTAAGACGAACTGACGCTGGTTAATTCCATTGATGTGAGCGTTGAAAGAGCGTTTGCCAAATTTTCTTATATAATTTATATAATTAAAATTTGTCTCATGCTATATATAATAAATAATATTAATTTCATACGATATTAAAGGAACCATAGTCTGTAAAGTAATAAAAGTGAAAAAACAAAATTGAAGGATATTATAAATAAAATTAATACGGCTATCTTGATTTTCACGATCGGAGGTCGTTAATTGCATACAATGATGGGGGTGTAAGTTAGTTGGGTTAGACATGGCGTGATTTTATCCAGTAAATTTACTCTCCATTAAATCACCTTAAACCATAATTATCCTTTCATAAATATAAATTAACTTCAACGAGCCATAAATAAATACCTCTTTAACTTGACAGGAAATTACGTAACGATTTTTTTTCCACATCATAAAGCTCTCTACTTTCTTATGTAGATATCATCGCTAGAATTATAAGCACGTAAGCAATCCTATTTACTTTGTAATTCATCCTTCCTTTTTATTATATATGTACGTTAGAGATAAACTGTAATAACGTTTTCTAAGCTTTACAGGAAAACTTCGAAAAAGAAGTTTCGGATCGGACATTATTGCCTCTTTTGGATAGTGATCAGTGTGTGTATTTGAAGTATTGCATATTTTAAAACTCTTTCAGATTATTTACAATACTTATATTCGAAAAATATGGCCATAATAATGCCAATAAGATAATAAAATTAAAATTGAGCTTAAGACAGTTTACCTCTGTATTTTAATAATATAATAATAATTCTTTATTGGCTTTAATGTACAATATGTAGCCATTGAGTCTGGCCCACTTAGTGTTAATTTGGTTAGTAATTATTTGAAATAAAACAACAACCATAATTTTTATAGTCCGACCTCTAAATTATAGGTAAGATAATATATAGCATATTGTCATTTAATTACAGTTATTCTTATTTGCAGTTATATAATACAATATGTAATTTTTTTTTTTAATAAACACTTATGTCATAAATAAATAAACAAAATTTAAGTCAGGACAGAATAGTATTAATTATAACAACAGAATAATAATTTTCTAAACAAATGTATTTAGGTACCAATCCGCAAATACTTCATTGCAACAGTTATCGTTTTTTCTTTCTATACGTTGAAATTAAGATATTATAGAAGTATATGAAACTATTAACTATTAAGGTGTATGTGAAACATTCACGTTAATAAACAATAATTAAAGCCTGGATTCTGAATTTTTACATATAAACTGTAGATAGAAAAAAATGTTTAATTTTTCGATGCTGTCCGTAGTGAGTACATTTTGCAGTGATAATTCATCATCATGTTGGACAATGAAATACTATATGTTTTAAATTATTGATTTTGGTTTCATGGAACCACTGACATTTTTCACCAGATCTGAGAACATAGGTGTTATTCCTATAAAATAAAATACCTCTGTCTTACAGATATATATAATTTTTATTTTAGGTTTTACTATAATTGTAACTCATTTTAAGTGTATATTGTATAAAGAAAGTTTTAAGATCCAAGCCTAAAAAAATAAATGAAAAAGAAGGTAGAGAAGGAATTTTTAACCAGAATTTAAATTTTATAATTAACTTTTATTTTATCTTTTTTGTTTATTAAACTCACATTAATGTGTACCACGACAAGGTTTTCATATATCACACGATTCTCGTATATATGTGGATTATATTGAATTACAGACACGAAAATTCATATATTACATATATGCAATATCTATGTAGACATTTCACTAGACTGCACTAGTTATAACTTTAAAAAACTTTCATTATAGATTGTCATTATAACTGTAGGCAACAAGGTTTCTTAAAATGATTTTTTTATTATATATATAAAAAATTATGCTTCTGTTTAATTGTTCTCTTAAAAATAAAACCCAAGATTTTTTAAAACTTTTTTATGAAATTCGAAAAATATAATTTTGCTATGGAAAAGTTTAAACACTATGAAACGATGAAAATATGAAAACAAATTAATAAAACTGTAAATAATAACGAATGATGAAGCAATAGGGAAAACGGTTACAACAAAATATGGGGAAATAAAAGACTGGGAAACAGTTTAAGTATTTAGGAGGAATGGGTAAATCACAATGGAGGGGATAGGTAATTAATGAATTTTAGTGAAGCGAAATTAAATAGATTAAGATTCACGACAAAAAATATACATATCAAAAATAATTTATCTTGGTGGAGGGGAGGGGCAAAACTTAGGCACTACGGGACTGTAGTAAAACCGGTAATATTTTACGGAGCGGAAACAATAGGGATCAGAAATATGGAGGAGTTATTGAAAACAGAATCTTGAGAAGTATATATGGGTCAAAGAAAGTAGAGGGAGGTTACAGACTAAGGGATAATCGGGAATTGTACAAAAGGGAGGAAGATATAGAAACAGCGAGGCGAAAAAGAAGATTGAAGTTTTTCAGGCATATGCTTAGGATGGACAAGACCATATCAAATAAGCAAATCTTTGATAAAGTGCCTGTACTCAAAAATATAAAGTGTTATCCAGAGCAGATTAAGGTTTAAATGACAAAACTGGGGATAACTAACCAGGATTGCTTGAACAGGGTTCGATTTCAGAAACAGGTTAGCAAAATTAGAATCCCTAGACTCCGAGAGGATGAAGGAGGTGTGAAAGGAGAGAAAGGAAAAGAGGAAGACGAAATGATTGGCGTGGTCCTGAGTTGGCCTATTTCGAAAAAAAAAACTGCAAATATTCAGATAAATCGTATCAAGATTAAAAACAGTGGTAAATGATCAACTTGAATTTGTATTCATTATAGGCACACTTTTTTATTTTTTATTTACCGTGTTTTTAAAATTCCTATAAATATTCGGGTCTTTTCTGTTTCCAGGCCTCCGGTTACTATTATGATATTGGTTACCCAATTCAGATAACCGATGTTATTAATGATAAATGAAAACACATGTTATTTTATATGAAAATATTCGGTATACGCAACAAGGTTACAATCATTTAACTGTTGACCATTCCTTGCATTTCGTCAACCCGGGCTCTGGAGCTCAGACAAATACAGTAGAGAGTGTGTGGGCATCAGCAAAAATGCGCAACAAGGTTAATTGTGGAACGCTCAGAATCCTCATTGATAATTGATAATAATAATAATAATAATTAATAAATAATAATTGATAATTTCTATCTTTGCGAGTTCATGTGGAGGAGGTGATTCCTGGGAAAGGATTTGTTTTACAAAATGTTGACAAACATCAATGACTTTACGGCGGCAGATTTCAATAATACATATTCTCATTCATAGTCACAGATTTCAATCATAGTAAATATTCTCATTTTATTTTTTAATAAAATATATTTTGTTTTGGTTATTATAGTTACTTTCGGCATAATTATACCTTTTAGTAACAGTGTCATCATGATGAGCAACCGATAATATAATAGTGATCGGAGGATTGGAAACAGAAAGACCAGAGTTCTAGTGTTCGATTTATTAGGAAAATTTCGTCGAAGTAATTCTTATTTTATTTTTTTTTACTTTTGTTTCTATTACTTGTTTCAAGCATGACTAAAATCATCTCAGAAGTAAATTGTTTACGGTTCAAGGCGTTAAAAAATACGTATCATGTTCCAATTTTTTAATTTTCTTCTTTTTTTTTTTATTAATTTAAATTTAAATTTCTGCAATGAGAGTTAGTTTTAGTTGGTTGACACGGATCCAGAATTTTGTAGTTTAGGCTGGAGGTGAAAAAAAAACCCACCACTTTGGTTGGTCCATTTGTTACAGATGCAGATAAAAGAAAAAAAATGAAGCATAAGGTCATAATGGTTTAACACAATCTACTGAAGAGAATCCTTCTAACAGATCTAAAAGGACTCCAGCCTATAATCTTTGGCAATTCATCTGAGGGCCCTCTTTGTCAGCGAAGAGCAGTCCAATGGGAACATTAGCAATAAGGAATGGGCCAATCGTTTTATCGCTGGCTGCCCCGCCCACTAAACTAGGGATAGATCTACGTTTTCTTTCCACACCCCATTATTGCAGTCACAATATTTATAGCCACAAAATGAAATATTCAAGTCTTATTATTTAAGAGAGTTTTATTATTACTTCATGCTTAATCATCAGTTTAAACCTGTTTTATACAACCTTTTTTTTTTTAATAAAAAATCATGGGTACAGTAGTTGGTACTCTATCATTACCAATGGTTATGCACAGAAGTATGACCAGCATGTACGCTCAAAGGTAATAAGGTAATAAGGTTTGCCCCCCAATCCAAGGAAGGGACAGATTCTGCATAGGAGGACCTTCCGGTCTCAAAGTCGTCCTACGTCTGATATAATAGAATAAATAAATTATCAGAGCAGCCGACCTCTGGCAGGGAGTTAGGAGTCTAGTGCCTTACTCACACAGCTTACACAGTTCATACTTGTTAATCAATATATGTATGCATCAATATATGTACATGCTGTTCAAGACTCGATTAAAACCCCTCTTAAAATCTTCAATTTTTGGAATTTACGGGTGAAATTGGGTTGGAGCATAACTGTGCCGCGTGATGTTTCTATTGAGCTTCTATTTAACTCCCTAATTTTCCCCAGTACTTCTCCAGCGCATATAACTCGGGAATTTTCTAAGGAAAGTGGGGTGTATTTTATGACGGATTCTTATGGGAAATAAGTTCTAAAGCGATATTATATCGGTGATTGACGCTTCGGTAAGACGCTAACACAAAAAATCTGCTGTTTTTCAGACATATCCCTGTTCAGCTCCTAAAGGATTTTAGGAGTGAAACTTTTAGTTTCGTAACCAGGTAAAATAAAATTTAGTATGATTGTTAAAAAAAGAAATGTCCAAAAACATAAAAATATGTCGCATGGATTGGAACGAAATATTTATTACTCTTCGCACAAATTCATAACTTACTTTTTAAATTAATGACTTTTTCATTACATTACATTTCAACCTTTTTGGATAATTGTCCTTTAAAAAAAGACGTACCATGTTGCTCTCCAAAAATATTCCATTCCCCGTATTTTACGATTTATATAAAGCAGTAGGATTTCTTTTTGAGCTTCCGTAAAAAATTAAAATTATCCAAGAAGATTGAAAGACATTAATTTAAGAAGTATGCTAATAAAAAAATTATCATTTCAATCCATGTAGCATAGTTTTGTACTGTATTTTTCCTTTTCACACTTTTTTTCAACTATCATACAAAACAATATTCTAACTGGTTACGAAACTAAAATTTTCAATTCTAAAAGCCTTCAGAAGCTGAACGACGATGTGGCTGAAAATAACAGATTTTTCGCTTCTATTTAGAATTTTATTTCTTATATGAATCCGTCATAAAATATACCTCATTATATTGAAAATTCCAGAGTTATGTGCGCTGGAGAAGTACTGGGTAAAATTAGGAGGTTGAATAAGAGCCCAAAAGTAACTTCAGGCGACATGGTTATGCACCACTAAGTTTCATCTCTGAATTCCGAAAATTGAAGATTTTACGATGATCTTAATCGAGTCTTGAACAAATAATATAATACATATATAAATATATATATATATATATATATATATATATATATATATATATATATATATATATATATATATATATATATATATATTAAAAAAATATATATTAATTAAAAAATTCTTCCTTTGATAAATCTGGCCTCCAATTTTGAATGCTAAATTGACAGGAAACTATGAATCTACATGACCATTAACAATCATATTGAAAACTTCTTGAACTGTGGGGGTTTCTAATTTCTAATTTTCCGAACATCAAATTCATCCAAAAAGTTCTTCGAACAATAGTTTACAAAAAAGAACATGCATCATGACTTCATTATCCCTTATCTTCTTGACCTTATTCCATCAAAACTCTCAAACTTTAATCAGAACCTTACTCGTCATGCAAATGCTTTAATGCAATCCCTATCTGGCTTTAACCGTCCCTAAAACCACTCTCGAATGTTGAAAGGGCAGTGGCCTCTAGATCTTTTGTGAATATACTGTTAGAATTTTGGCAATAGCCACCATTTCCACTAAAATCCTGGACGTCAACAGCCCTAATTCAATATATATATATTATAAAAACATTTTTTCTTTAATGCTCAGAAATTTTATGGAGACTGTTATCATTGGCATAACGTCCTTTTATCGTAGGGCAATTATTATTATTTGCCATTGTTTATAAAGTATCGTGGCGAGGCAATGAGGCGTCTAATCGCCAGTAAAGTTTAACAAGTGAACCCGGCCACCTTATCGTAATAACTCTTCCGTCAAAAGCTTTTATCTCGAAAGCCAACTTAAAATTTCATAGAGCTTCCCCAGTTGGCCAAGATAACCATCACTAGATAGAGTGCCTTTTCAACAGGCATTTGTCGTGCCACGAAAAGATAGAGCAAGTTTAGAAGGTAATAATGGGATGGCCCTGTGCATGGCGCCATATAACAGTTTTAGTTTTTGTCGCATTTTCCCCGAAAATAATACGCGTTAGCACTGAAAGTCATCGGCGATGAGTTCGGATGCATTTTAAATTCTTTCCAGATCCTCCAGAACACGGTTTCGGTTTTATATATATATATATATATATATATATATATATATATATATATATATACATATATATTTATATATATATATATATATAAATATCAACGTCATTTTTTGAAAAAGCCATTTAGCAAACTTTACAGGAGGCGATATTTTCTTTAAATTTTATTCTTTATTGTGTTTAGCAGAGGTTTTTTGAGGTGACAAAATTTTTATAATTACAATATATTTTTAAGACTTCTAGCACTGGTCAAGGCCAGAGTGACGACTGAGAGACGTCAATATTTGGTGCTGTTTTCAGTAGTTGATTTCCTATTTTTTTTTTCGATATTCCGTGAGCGGAAATCGATAGAGGTGGTGTTTATGTCCCATAATAAATCGAAGCCAAAATTTCGATTTTTTGGCGCTTAAACCGTTTTCAAAAGCGACATCGATATATATATATATATATATATATATATATATATATATATATATATATATATATATTTTGATACAAATAGGAAAGCTAAGCTGGAAGTGCCCAAAAAGTGTATATACATATATAAACAGGGTGCCCCAGGAGGAAATGTCAGTAACTGAGGGAGGGATAGTCTAACAAAAATGTAGTTCAGTGCCGCCAACTGGACCTTTTTATCTCAATTTGGTCTTTTCCAATAAAAGTCCTAATTTATCTACTGCGACAGAACATTTCTCATTTTTTGTCACAATTTTTGGAATATACGAAAGATTTTCTGTAAGGTAGCGACCAAATTGTAGAAAGATATTGTTGTTTCACCAGATCATAGCAGCCAAACCTAAGTAATAACGAACAACATTCAGTAATACTTGATAGTATCTCACCTAAATGAATTTTTTAGCTACGACCCTCAAGAAATTGAATAAAGCTTTCCAACCATATATCCAACTATCCAAAGCTAGTCCAATTTCGAAGAGATATTGAGGTTGGGAGATCAACAAACGTTAGATACATACAATAGGAGTATCTAGTATTTTATTTTTTTGTCGTTGGTTTTGTTATCTCTTACCTTGGTTTTTTATTCTCCAATTTAAAATAATAATACTTTTTGCTGTTTTCTTATTCGTTGTAAGAAAGCCATCCTAATACTTAGCGTTCTGGAATGAATGTAGACTCGTTTAAACGTGATTTTATTTCTCTCTTAACGTTTTCTTGAATTCCTTTGTAAAAAAAAAATGCTTTCCTTCGGAGACATTATTTTTTTTTTTTTACTAGCGCCATCGAGGATCACCGGATCAAAAAAGTGACTGATATTAATTCGTCTTAAAATTTCATTTCCTATAATAACTCGTCTAACTTAAATTACCCGGTCTCAAGAAAATTCTAGAGTTAGTCGCTGGAGGAACACTCCGGTTGGTTACAAAGTCGGCAATACGCTTCAAACTAACTTCAGGTTACCGAATTGGGACCCCCGAATTTCATTATAATATATATTTACGGATTTCGAAACTTGACTGTCCATCGCCGGCTCTAGCTCATCATAATTTCTTAATCGGTATGAAACCAGGTCATGTAAAATCAAGGCTGTACCAAAAATAAGCTTCGGAAAACATCTTGCTTTCGAAACGCTTTAAGTTTGTCCTGTTATACGTTATGCCTCACGTTTTCTGAATTTCTAAGATGCTGGAGATAATCTTATGTTGTTCCTTGTTGCTCTTCGGCCCATCCTTGATAGTTTGTAGTCTCCTCCAGTCCACCACGGAGTCAATTTAGCCCGGGGACCGCGCGGTAGCGACGCGAGGGTGATGCGTCACCGACGACACAAAGCTCAGTCCCCTAAATCAGGGGTGGCCGCAAATTGCCCGCGGTCCGCACCCCCCTCCCCTCACAGTGTTATAAATATGTCAAGAAGAGAAATTCCAGACCGTCCATAACTCGGCCTGCTATCTCCCTTTGGCGGCCATTACTCGGAGCTGGGCTTTAGTCAGGTCTTAATAATGAAACAGGTGATTTTTTTTTTAGGACAGATATCATCTTGCTATATATATTGCTCCTGGGACCCGTTGTGCCTATTTCAAAGGTGATGGAGTTTTCTCGTATTTAAACCTTTTCGTGATATTTATTTTTTAGCTTTACATTTTATTAATGTTGCATAGCGGAGGTACTTCTCAAAACTACAAAAATCTACCGCTTACAAAACCATTCTCAGAACAAAAATTTCTTTATAAAGTAAGCATTATATTCTATTGTGTCAGAAAATATATGAAAGGCATATAGCTATGTATCGATCCTTATCTGACATTATTTATATCACTGTGATCATTAATCTTTGTTTTTGGTTCAAAATATATATCATACTTTAATTATTTTATTATATTTTTTATCAGTTCTTTTTTTTAATTATATTCATATATTTTATTTTTATTTATTTGTGTGTAATTGTATTATAAAAATTTTATTTTATGTTTAATTTTAAAACGGACTTCTAACACGTTAGAACTTGTGTTATAATTAATATAGTAAATATTATAGTATTTATGTATAATATCTGTTTTTAATTAATTAATATTTTGTGATAAATATCAATATTTTAATATTAATTATGTTACTATCATATATAAATATCAATAAGGTCTTACAAGGGCAAATGCTCCCAGAGCATGGGGCATGCATGTTAAATCAATTAACAGCTGTCTCACAGAGTAACGGGAAGAGAAAAAAAAAAAAAAAAAAAAAAAAAAGGCCAAACTACAAAAGTCACATTCTCCACTTTTTTTTAAAGATTATTAATTGATATTTTATTTTTTTTTTGTCTTAGTAGTAGTATAAATAGTAGTTTTTCTATTTATTGTTACGTTTCGCGGATACTTTGTTCCCCTCTTCAGCATCTAAATAATATCCCAAAATGTTGGGCTTGTCACTTAACTAGTTATTTAAACGAGACTTGGTCAATGAATGATTTAATTAACTGATTAACTGACAAACCCAACATTTTAGGATATTATTTAGATACTGAAGAAGGGAACAAAGCCCTTCCCACCGAAACGTCTAAAATAAATATAAAAAAAACTACTAAAGTATTTCAATTTACTTCAAGGCAAATTGATTATAGATAAAAATATAATATGGAACATATGGTCAACAATTAAAAATAATTATGATTGAGCGCTCTATTGAGCGCTTTGGTTCAGAACTCACATTCTCCTCTCGGCCAATCGGGAGCACTATTTTGGTCATGTTGTGTGGTCATTTGGCGCAGTCACTAATAGATTATGCTTGGGAAAGGGTATTGTGACAATATTTTTTAACTTGTTTCTTCAATAAACAAAATTTTGTGACAACAAGTTATCAGTACCTATTTGAATTTTTTCACTGAAAAAAATTAAATATTCTAAAATTTTAAAGCACTTGGTGTCAAAAGTTGCATTCTCCAGACTATAAAAGTACAGAGCTTGCATTCTCCAGATTACAAAGTAATTTTCCTCAGTTATGTGTTGTTTATGATTTCAAACAGCGTTACAAACCACATTGCGTTATTGATTACATTACTTTTTCAAAAAAAAAGATTTAAGTTTAAAAACTTTGTTTTATCCAAATTAGAGGTATTTCGTGTTTAAAATAAAATGGAGAATGCTATTTTTGAAGTTAGACCTTCCAAATAGCCGTTGCCCTAAAATAGAAACATTAAGTTTTTGGATGCCTGATAGCACCTATAGATAGCACCTATAGATGCACCTATATGTGGTATAGTGTGCTAGCAGAACCACGGTCCCACCAGTTTGCATTGACAATCAACCGTTTGTTCGAACCCACTTTATCGGATCAAGAATCGATATGCCTAATTATTAAGTGCCAATCATTAAAACTACGACGAAAACTACTCCCTACTACAAACGCGTTCTAAATTACCACTCTGATAAAAACTAAACATCTAAAGCTATTTGTTAAAACCTTTATGGAACCTCCAATAATACACAAATTCCAATAGTATGGATATTACAATCTAAATTTCTTTGACTGATAACGACCACCTTCCCATGTATCAAACGAAACCATACATTCTTAAATCTGCAGACTTATATATCCCGATGACCATAAATTATATGCAATTAAGGAAGAAGTTGGTCGGGGAGTGTGGACAGAGACTAACACACTAATAAGTATGACTTATTTATTTGTTTAGGCCTAAGTTTTAGATCATTATCAGGACTAAAATAAAAAAACAAAATAACGGCAAAAAATGATAAAAACAGAAAATACAAGCAAGATAAAAATATATATTATAAAAAATGAAAAATTAAAGTAAAGTGAAAAGAGCGAAGGGAAGATTATGAATTATATGAAAGAATCAAGTAAATTATACATGATATGATAAAATATATGAACACTATTAATTGAAATGACTTCTAGTATGAAGATTTGGAAGTAAATAAAGCAATTCATAATCTTCCTTCACTCTTTTCATTTTACTTTAATTTTTCATGTTTTACAATATATATTGTCACCTTTTTCTTTTTATACTTCATATATTTTTATCTTGTTTGTAATTTTCGTTTTTATTATTTTTTACTGTTACTGGTAATGCCTCGGTCGTTTTCTATGTTGTTATTTTATTTTTTATTTTAACCCTGATGATAACCTTAAACTTAAGCCGAAACGTTGGCACAAAATAAAGTAAGTCATGCTAATTAGTGTGTTAGTCTTTCACCGCACCCCTCTACCAACTTCTTCCTTAATTATTTCTATGGTCAACCAAACTTACTCCAATATAAATTATATTCCTTCAGTCTATAGACGTTTTCACGAATACATGGACACAATAACATGTTCGTAAAATGGGTACGGCCGAAATTATTTCACTCGTCGAAGGCTGAAGAGGAATTGATTGTAATCGAGTAATGTAACCACTACGATAGTTGGAGGTTTGGGGGCGTAGCCCTTGATGGATCCCTCATTCCTTATCTTATCAATAATTATTGTAGGCACTTAATATATACTGATTTTTATATTAAATTATAAGAAGGGATAAAATGCGTTTAAATACAATTACTACGCATTACATATATATGGTTTCGGATTGTGTGATTAAAAAGAGGAATAAACCTCTGTTTTTATTTATTTTGCTGATTTATACTGTGTTTTAATTATAATTTTATCTAAATTATAGATTTCTAATAATAAAGCTACATAATAATAAATTCATAGCATTTATTTATTATTACAATAATAAAAGTATTTAGAGAGCCATCGGATATTATTTCGACGCGAGAGAAGAAAAGTCTATTCTCAACTGATTTTGACACTTGACAGCCCCTAGCTTCACTGACCCGTAGCAACAACCATCTTTCTAGCCCGTCCATATTTTTTATCTCATCTTTTTCCGAATCAGCAAATATATTCCTCGAGGGAATTCTCTTGATATGATAAAAAGAATCGCTAAGTAGTTTAGCAACACATTTTTCACTTTTCAACACATTTATTTATGTGTAAACTAAAATTTATGGACTGGAGCACCATATATCTTACTGGAATTTTTTTTTTTTACTTTTTGCTCACAATCAGTAAAAGAAGTCTTATATTAAAAATCTGGTACATACAACTTTCACTTCACTGTTTATTTGAAATTTTTACGTTTATGTTTTCTATGGAAACATTTGGTATCTAATAAACAATATAACAACAGAAATTATTATCTAGAACATTCCCTTAGGTTTATACGTTTTCGTCATTCTCCATTACCCTTTACCAATTTCTGAGCTAATATTCTGAGATAATATTCATTCTAAAATTGTTAGCTTTCCAACGGTATATATTATACATGTGTTACTACTCTTATTTCAAAATATTTCTGTTTTTTTTTCTCCTTTAGTTAATTATCATTTTTTTTATAGTTCATATTTATGCATTTTTTATTATTACTAACAATGAGAGATGGTTAATTATTTCAAATAAACAAAATTAAAGGAAGAAATTTTGATAATTCGGCTTTTAAGCGCTATCAGTCTATTTCAATTAAGATAGGACCTAGCTGATGTTAAAGGCAAGGTAATTATAAATTGATATAACGAGTTTGATCAAAATCGTTAGACCCGTTTTCGAGGAAACCTTAAAAATATTTATATATATTATAATTTATATATTAATTGTAAAATTGATTATATAAAGTGTCACTTCTGGTAATTCGATTTTGGCGAAACAGTTTCTGTTACATCCCGGGCATATACCTATATTAAATACGTAATTTCAGTTTCGTACAGTTTTTTATTTTGGAATATAGATTTACCAATGTGCACACTCATCTACCATTTTGCGAGATTTGGTTATTTGGACTCCAGGGACCTAATAACGTGTATTTCCGTTGAGTATAATGTTCGACTGTAAATATTGCGTATTTCCTCAAAGTCCTGTAAATATTTCGAATTTATATATATTAGTACATTAAAAATAAATAATGGATGGATTAAGTATTGATATTGGTCCCTTGAAGAAATAATAAATTCCTAAGGAAGAATGATCGAAAAAATCCGGCCTAATTCCTGAGTTATTTCATTTTCCTTAAATCAAGTCCCCAGGAAATTCCTTCTCTTTAACCTGAAATGTCCAAATATGAATTGTTAGCAGTAGCACTGGTCTGACTTTTCAAAAAAAGGAAATTTATGAGCTTAAAAAGTTTTTCACTTGTAGTTTATTTTTTTTAACAATTTTAATAATTTGTTTAGGGATAACAGAAGTGTTTTATTTTATTTAAAAAAAAAAAATTATTTCAATGATAAAATCCAAAAATCATAAACAATATACCGGTCTGACATTTAAAAAAAAATGTATATTTCAGGGTCCAAAGATATTTCCTTTTTCCCCTGTGTGAAAGTAATTTATTATTTTATAATTTTAATGATTTCTTAGAAATAACAGAAGTTTTTTTATTTTATTTAAAAAAAAAAAGAAGAAATATTTTCTTTAACTTATACAATCTAAATATAATATATCATTTTCCTTTTATGTAAAATTCTTTATTGATTAAAAACATATAAAGAAAATATGTATATATGCATATTTATATTTGCCTGTGTGTATTTTATTTATGCTGAACCGATGGGTAAGTGTCTGAGCGGTTGTCCAAGACGAAAGTGGGAGAATAGCGTTGTCTGATCTTGTAGATTTGGGTTTCGATGGGATCCGGCGTAGAGGGAACCATTGTTCCTGGTTTCGGCATCGGTACTTAATCTTTTTTTTATTGTTATTATTATTATTCTCATGTATTATAAAATTAAAAATTTTATCTCTTGTGTTTCAACTTAAACCAGTGCTAACAAATCTGTTCGTCGGAGGGAAAAGGTGGGGTTCCAATTTTTCTTGAAAATGATTTTTGTGCTGCATAGTTCTCTTGATAATAAGTGGTAAGAGGTAGCATGCCCGCATATGAACATCATGGTAAATTTTACCGCTGTTGCTCGTATTTTTTACTAGATATGGTACTAGGTCTTAATATTGAGTAAAAATATGGTACATGTATAAATCAGGTATAGAACTAGATTTGTCAAAATGGATCTAATGTGTAATAGCTTAAAAATTGTCAAGTTCAATTTAAATCTAAGGCCATTGAGTTGATGAAACTGGAATAGACAACCGAAAGATTTGAATTATTAATATACGACCGTATTTAAAATTGATTGGATCTCAAAGTAGTTTTTGAGAATTGGTTTGATTGCCGAGTGGAAATGAAATTGTGAACGAAGGCGGTAATTAATGTACCCTGGCGGGGAGGAGGGGGAAAGGAGGGGTAATTAAATGTTGACAGCCCACGGTCATTGCTATCCGATATATCGATTTATCAACTTCAATCCGATGTATTGTCTCGTTTCCATTGTCTATATTTTATATATTTTACAAAGATCGTTTATTCACTGAATAAATATATATTCATTTTCTGGTCGCTAAACGGAATCGGTCATATTTTTTATTAAATAAAAGTTTTTCGTTTTCTTTACATCTTTTTTTTAAATTTAATATTTTATTTTTCAGTCGTATAGCAAAGTTGCTATATTGGCATTTTTGCATATCTCATATAGAACACCTAGGTCAAAACGGCATGAACTCAAAAATTGAGCATTTTAACACGATTTTTCTAAAAACGAATTCCATGAACTAACAAAGTAAATTTATCAGTATTTTGGGCGCTCAATGTCTTGATTTGCAATACATTAAGAAACATCTTTTTCGGATTATACAACTGCATTTGTATGATCCGAGTAAAAGATTAATATTCGAATAAAAAGTCTCAATTTTCGAATTAGTACTGGTTTATTTTAGTTGACATCCGCATGATGGTATAGAAGGATTAATTTAATTAGGGATTGATAAATTATTTGCCACTTCTATAAATTTGTTTTATTGAAAACTAGTTTCGAATGTTATACATTCATTCTCAGTTCTAAATCACACAAAAAATTCAAAAATAAGCAATTCAAAATATAGTTTGGTATTATTATACATATTAAATTAGATGTAATGTATTCATAAATGTTTTATAATACTGATTTATATTAATCTAATTTAATATATATAATAATACCAAACTATATTTTGAATTGCTTATTTTTGAATTTTTTGTGTGCTTTTAGAACTGAGGATTAATGTATGATATTCGAAACTAGTTTTCAATAACACAAATTTATAGAAGTGGCAAATAATTTATTAATCCCTAATTGGTTTATTTTAGTTGCTTTTTTCCAATTTATTTTTTAGCCTCAGGTATTTACGCTCTTTCATTTCAAATTGAATTTTCTAATTTATATACAAAATTTTTCATTACTATAATTAGTTCATCATTCTTGTCATCATTCATGATATAATCATGTTTTTTACCAATTTTTTTAACTTTTAAGTTAATTTTTAGCCCAAATACTTTATGTAATTTACTTTACAATAAGAAAGCTGTATATTATTAAGTTTATATTTCGTTTCGATTTTCCTCTTGGTTTTGTCTTTAAACTGCAAAAAAATATTCAATTTTAATTCCTTTATATTTTTATTTATAACAACTTCATTTTTTTATTTTTAATATTTTTTCATTGTCGATCTTATTCTTATGTTTATTATTTTATTTTGTTTTCTTTGAAATTTTTTGCTTTTAACAAAGACTTATTTACGTTCTGAAGTTTACACCTTCTGACAGACAAGTAAAAGAATTCCTATTTCCATTCGAGCTCTTGATTTTAGAAATTTTTGAATTCTCTAATGAAAATTGAAGCAAATAATTTTGAAACTATGGTTTCTAACACAGCCCCCATGAAAACAAACAAGGAGGGCTAAAGATGTAAAAATGTTGACAGGGCGTCCTAGTGTATTACGGCACTGTATGCAGGCGACAGACACATTTAGACTAGAACGATAGATTTACTGCAAACTGCACACCGTTTGAAGACGTTCCCTTTTATTTCTTCTTAGCAAAACTTTCAGAGGGACTTTCTAGTTTTATCTCCATTCCTCTTTTATCTTTTCTTTTTATCCTATCCGAGTCACGCAAACAAAACTTCTCTTGCGGAACAATGGAATTCTCGTGTTCTCGCCTACTATTAAATCCTCTGTTACAGTAATCATAATTGCACTTTGATTTATCTTCGTCGCAATAATTTTGATAAAAATTATCTCATTACTAACTTTATTTATATAGCCTGTTCATAAACTTTCTGTTAAAAATATTCTGTATTTATTCGATTTATTGATTTAATTCCACAAGAATGTTGAAAATACGTTCTGTTTGTTTCTTTTCTCTTTTTATTTTTTTTATTAGATAACCTGCACATACTTATGTAATGTAAACCGTATAGTTTATACATAAATTATACCTCCTATGTATACTTTGTTACCTAAAATCCTCTGCCGAAGGGTATACTATGCAAGAGAAAAAAAAAAAAAGTTCAGACCTGTCACATTCTTCCCATCGAAGTTGCGGTTGACGGATGTTTATCCGTCGATTTAGTGCTGATTATTCGTGAGGTGGTGATCTGATGATCACTCCAAATGGAACAACGGAACGATGGAGTCGTGCTTTTGGAGTGAAGACGTTTTTAAGTGTTCCCCCAGTTATTTAAAACTATTCCGAACTCATAAATATTACGACTCCAGGAATTAATAAGAAATATTATATATGAATATAGTGAAAATGAAGGGTGAATTTCAAGGTCATAATAAACATATCAAAAATTATATTAAAATTAAATACAGATATCACCGTGATAAAGGTTTCAAAAGCGATTTTTGTCCACTCTAATTAAACTATTTTATTACTTGTTTTAAGCATTCAAAATGAGTGTAAAATATTTGTTTTTCTCCTCATTTTTGAGCTGAACAAGTCTTCAGCAGAAGAATAAAATATAAGTTAGGTAGGTCCTTCCGCTTAAAATGTCCAAAACGTCGATTTCCAATGCTTTATCTAGTGACATAGACAGTTGCCACGAATCACGAAGATATTTCTTAGGAATTTGTTACCTACTGAAAGAAAACGATATATAATACCGGAATGAGACCTCCTGAAACAAGAGCTTATGTGTGTGTGTGTGTCAATAGATGGATGTCGTGACGCTGAGTGTCGTTTTGAGATACTGTTATCTTCGGAAATTAGTAACCAAATTCAGGGTCACTTTTTGAGCCACCGATTTATAGTTTAATAGGCGTAAAAGAAAGTCATGCGGTGTCCACATCAGATATTTTAACGTCACTTTCTTTCTACTTCAATTAATTTCTACTTAAATTTATAGGTTTGGTTCCGTGGAAAATTTTTTTTCCCAAAAATCTTTCTGTTCCTCAAGATGTTAGCTTCGTATCCCTAAAGTTAATCTGAAGTGTTATTTTAATTAAGCAGATCGATATTTTAATAATTCATCTTCAATGAACTTTTGTAATCGACCAAGAAACATATTCTCTAACCCTTCGTCAAAATTTGAGATTTTACATTTCAAGATACATAGAATTCAAATAACATATTTTATTCCTCCTTAATTGGGCTATTAATAGCGGTTATCTAGAAAACTATAACAAATAACAAAGTAATATAACAAAGAAGAAAATATCACCAGGAAATATTACCAGCTTTCATTTTGGGTAACGCATTTTTCTGTAGGACGCATTGGTTTCGAGATATTAGTGAAAACCCCAAGAGATAGCAATGAACCTGTACACAATTCCCTCCTATTATAAAATTTCTTAAAAAAAATACAAAATTCATCGAAATCGAACCAGCATTAGCTGAGATGTAGCGTATTGAACTTGTTAAACTAACTTCCCTGCGCTCCAGATCAGCGTAATTTTGGCCTCCTGAGTGTTCAATTGCGGACTCCTAGCTTCCTTGTATGCCTCACCAATTCATCCTTCCTTGGATCCATACTCCACTTCCACCACCTTCTTGGTCTTGGCCTTCTTATTTACCCATTGATCCGCCTCCAACTACACCTCTGTACAATTCCACCCTTCGTTCTAATAAATGTCCTGCACATCTTAGCCTACTTGCTTTGATATAGTTACTTTCGAACACTCTCGGTTAAGACAATCTGTCTTGGAACAAACACCAAGTTTCCGCCCTAGAGATCCTTAATTTCAATTTCGTTGCTTTAGACAACAGTTGAGACTTGAGAAGTTTCAGTTTCAGTTTATAGATTAATGGCTATATTATTCGCCATTATTCTGCTGTTAATTTCTTTGCTTAACTTGGTAGATATGTTTTATTAAGTATTCTGCGCAAATTTCTATGGAAACCAGTTATATTTGGTTAGTTATTTGATAACTCGAAATCGTTACATCTCTCGGAACATTCCAGATGCTCAGTTGAAAGATAATCTAATCGTCTGAACTCTAAACCAAAGCAATAAGGATAGTCGTGTATATGGTGCATTTTGATAATAAAAATAGTTTAAAATAAAGAAGAACATTATTATTAAAAAAAAAAGAAGTAAATTTTCATGTTTAATGTGTACCGGATGGGTATGTTTTCTGATGAGAGTGAAATACAGGTATTAGCCGGAGGTAGAGTGAACAATCCAAGACTGATTGTTGCAGACGACTACTTAGCGAGGAGACAGGAGAGAGAAGACATTATTCCTTTCACAAATGGATGAGACATTTGACTGATTGCCTTTCAGGGGTGGGGAGTGAGGGAGTGAGGGAACACAATATAGTCGGCTCGTTTAGCAATTGAACCCAATTAGTTCCACTTAAGGCCTAGTTCAAAGCTAGGTCTTAGTAAGTCTGCAATCCGACCTAGGATGAAGGTGGAACATGAAATAAAAAGTTAGTTCTTATGTAAGATCTAGTAAAGAAATATATTTATATTTCATGTAAAAATTTAAAATAATATATTGATGTTATTATTAACTGAAATAATTATAATTATTATTTTGTTTTGTTTTTTTATTACAAATTAAAATATTTTGGGATCTTTTCCGTTTCGAGTACCGCAGTTGCTAACCGGTGATTTATGTGATCACTGGTATAACATAGGATGCTAAAGTTTAGGTTATTAATAATGTATGCAATGACCAACAAAAATAAACATTCATTTTTACTGTTAAACCATAAAATAAATATGCAATATAAAAAGCTTTAGATAGTTGTATAACATGTTCTTCTTCTACACCTCCAAAGTACAAACGAAACTCTCTTGATGGAGAAGATCATATAGTGTCTATGAGGAATGACACCCTTATCCATACAATAACGATCAAGGTATCCTCGGTACTAAAATCAGTAAAAAGTGCAAAGAAATTCATTTTACCCGAATTTAGAACTTTGGAGTATAAACAAAACAGGTAACGAAATTAATTGATGATAAAAACCGATGTTTAAAGTTAAGCATACAAAATAATAGACATTATCACAGAAATCACTGGTTAGTAACTGCGGTACTCGAAACGGAAAAGACCCATATTTTGTAATTGCCTATATTTATTTTATCGTTTTTCCATGATTTCAGCTTCATGATGATTCCATGATCAAAGCTTCATATGTATGATGAGTTTCGGTACTCCTGAAATTCAATACAATCAGCAACTTCTCTGTGCAAACATTCGAACAGTGCATTATAATATAAGCTCGGTATAATATCTATATTAACTTTATTACCTGTTCTGAACTGACTCCAAAAGATTTCAGCGAATATTGGATGTGTTCGTTATCATGATCCATAATAATATGTCCGTATATCCCTTTCATTTGACATATCGATTGTATCACATCGTTTATTTTTGGTTAATGAACTAATTTCTTCTTTAAATATTAAAATATAAATTCAAATTATTATATAATGGTTCATTATTTCCAAATAGTTATATATCCAAAAAATATAATGAATTTACTTTGTCTTAAAAAGTTCAAAGTTTAAATTTCTTTTTTTAATCTGTTGGTGTAATACTTCCAAAATACTTAATATTTTCTATTTGTATTCATAAATGACCGAAATATGGGCGTATGGATCTTTATATCGCCCTCCAGTTTTGAAACTAAATAGTGGATGCTGCAGCCGAGTTCTGAGAATCGCCTTGGGTCCATCCTCTATCGCTTTAGTTCCAAATCTTAAGAAGATCGCCGGAGAAGTCCCGGAGTAAAGCCGTGAATGGCGTCCCACGTGCTGCGGACAGGCGACTGGTTTTTATTTGATTTTATATGTAAAACCTCAAATTTTAAGAGGTTTGAGATTATTTTCTTCTTTGGTCGATTACAAAGGTTCAGAATTGAAAATAATAAACCGAAAAGCTAACTTTTTAAAATAATTTTTAACTTCATTTAAACTTAATATATGGACACTCTATCAAAACACTATTCATTATCATAAATCTTTTAGTTTATTATTTTCCAAAATTGAATCTTTTAATAGAACATGAAAAAAAAAGAAGAAAAAATTAGCATCTCATCGTTTTAGATTTTCTTTTTCAAGATACGGTAAGTCCGAAAAATCGAATAAAAAAGAATCTGCCCGTCTAGATAGAGGAAAAAATATAAAGTGTTTGAACTTAACTAAATTCCTATATGCAAAAATTGAAGAAAACTTTTATCTCGAAGTAATTAGGATTGTACCAAAACAAAATATTATTTCCATAAGTATTGATCTAAGTTGACCCTTGAAATTATCCTGGGCAAAGCTAAAATTAATTTGGGCTCTAAGGCTGTCTACCCATGTTAGTTTAGTGAGCGACTGGAAGCCGCATCGCTGACTTAACATTCACTCAAACAGTCCCTCTCCAGGAATCCTGTTCCTGGATTATTTCAATAAAAATGTAAAACTAGTTCTTACCTGAAGGTAAAATCCATCTTATTAAAATCAGAATTAAATATGGTAGGAATATTCCAATTTTAATGATAAAAGACCTATTTTTTATTCATATACATACAAATTTTAAATATTATTAATATTCTTAGCGCTTTAAGATTCCATTCCTTTTTACAGAACCATTCCTATCGTCTGCATTTTTTTAGTATTTTCTTGTATTACTACATATAATGTTTTGTAAATTAGCACTACTTTCTATGCGTATGGAGTCGAATCCACTTATCTACTTTTTTTCAATTAATTAAAATATCTAATAATAAGTACCAACTTAATAATAACTAATTGTGTAAGTAGAATGGAAGAACGACCAATGCCAATTTTGGAATGAAATGATGTATGCTTTATATCTAACTATATTGCAAAAACACAGAATAAAGTTTAGCAAACAACTTAATGGCACTGTTACTGTTCGCGACCATTTATTTAGTTTCATACTGATTTTTCATATTTCCTAATTAAACCTGCGAAATTATAACATTGATAATTCTTATATTAAGCCAGATATACTGTATGCGACTATGTACGCAATGGGCATTTATTTTAAAGTAACGGGTATACTTTACGTTACAAATTTATTTCAAGACAACCTGGATAAAAAAACAGCTGTTTTCAAAGATCGTAGTTACTTGAACAACTGTAAAAACAAATGGTTTCTTAGAAAAGGTTGGTATTTTTTGTTTTTGAAATCGGTTACATGAATAAAAGCAAACAAATCAATTTGTTGCTAGAAATAACGGATAACTTTTTTAAATATTTCAAGAAATCTACTGACATCCATTTGAAAAATTTCTTGAACTTAATTTGCTTTTTTGAAACCATATATTTACTTCCTTGTACGGAGTAAAGGAAGTATTGTAATCGCGAACATTTTCGGTTTTCAGATTTCTACGGAAATATCCATTTCGACCATCCCTGAATCCATTTTGACTAGTTTCGTCGTACGTTCGTTCCTTCGTACGTATCTCGCATAACTCAAAACGGTTAGCCGTAGATATTTAAAATTTTGTATTTAGGATTTTTGTAAAATTTAGTTTTGAGCCTATCTTTTTGGTCACTGCATGATCACCGGAAGTGGTACTTTACATCAAGATCATTATTCATTTTCATCAAAAATTATATTAAAATATAATGCAAGACTTCTAAAATTTAGTATATAACACTTATATATTAATAAAAATAATGTACTAGATTTTGGCTAAAATTCCCAAACCGAACGTGATACGGTTGAAGGCCATAATAGACTTTGATCAAAAATTATTTTAAGATTTTGGTTAAAATTAACTAGCCAAAAGTGGTATTATACTTGAAGGTCATAATATATAATAATCCAAAAATTATATCAAAATATAATAAAAAATGTTTCAAATTTGGCTTAGAAGACTAATATATTAATATAAATAACATTCTACATTTTAGTTAAAATTAATAATATAATTAAATGTAAACAAAGAATGTCATTAACAATATAAATAATATTCTAGATTTTGGTTAAAATTGGTTAGCCGGAAGTGATACTTTATCTGAAACTGTTTGTTGTTTTTTTTTTCATCTCTCGGTTTTTCAGAAATCTAAATTTTCTTGGATAATCACGTTTCACGGCCCGTACGAACTGTTTTTGACATTTTTATAATTATGTTTGTGTGTGTGTGTGTGTGTGTGTGTGTGTGTCAATAAATGGATGTCGCGACGCCGTGTCGTTTTTGAGATTCTGCTATCTTCGGAAACTTGTAACTAAATTCAGGATCACATTTTGAGCCACCGATTTATAGTTTAATAGGCGTACGAGGAAGTCATGTGTTGTCCAAATTAGATATTTTATTTTTGAAATCGGGTACATGAATAACAGCAGGAAATTTATTTGTAGCTAGAAAAAAACGTGCGATTTTTTAAATTATTTCAATAAATCTACTGATAATCATTTGAAAAATTTCTTAAACATAATTTGATTTTTTGAAGCCATATAATTTGTTTTTGTTGTTGCAGTAAAACCACTCTCAGTTATTTTTAAGTTTAACCGAACCGGTTATTATTTTTTTTTTAAATAAATATTTTAATATAAAAAAATAACAGCACTAGTTATTTCTAAGTAACCGGTTTTCTCTAATTCAGAGGATCGAGCCTGTTTTTTCCATATTGTTATCCACCGACATTAACCACACCACGGAGGCGACATAATTTTCTTTGGAATTTACCAATTTAATTTTTAGGCATTTATTAATATTTTACATCTAATTTCTCATAGGTAAATCATTAATAAACATGATTATATTTAAGCTGAGAGGAGAGCAATAATTGAAGGTTTTCGAAAATAAATCTTACGTAAAATATTCCTCCCAAAGATGAATATTTACTTTACGATTTAATCATTTATAAACGGCAAATTTAGCAGCCTATATTGCGCGATATGATTTTACCTTTCAACCTGCATGCGGTAAATAGCATCGAGGCAGTAGATATAGTAAATGGTGGTATGAATAATAAAAACAATATATAAAAATAAATCGGACGACTAAACCGAGTTACTGATGGGAATATATCATTATCATCATCGAATATCTCAGCTTATATATTTATTTTTTAATTTACTAAATTATAGGAAAAATAGTAAACAATTAAATACCGTTAATCATGGACTAGAAATTCTGACAAACTAAACACATCCCTCTCTACTTATTTTTCAATTCAGGAAGATGCTGGACTAAGTCCTATACGATTATGAATGCTCTTGTACTTTGGATAAGTAAGCTTTTGATTATTGATTCAGAACTGATTTGTCACTCTGGTTTTTTAATATTTTAGATTTGTGGAAATTATGACGGGATGAATAAACCAAATTAATGGAGACGATGAGGACAGCTGACCAAGACCAAGACCCAACTTGGGCTTGTTCGGGAAATGAAAAGGCTTTAATGGAACTTCAATGTTCCAAATAAAATCGAACCTCTTTTCACTTCCATTCTTTTCAAAGTGTGTTTTTATTTTACTTCTTTGCTAGTTTTCAATCGGATATAAAATTAAAACCGATATACTGTAAATATATGCATATATATATATATATATATATATATATATATATATATATATATATATATATAAGACTCTTTTAAGAAAAGCAGAGAAAATCGGCTTGCTAGTAAATGAAGATAAAACAAAATATATATGATAGTTAGCCGAAAAATCCACCCCAACAATTGTATCTGCGTGGATGGCAGAACATTCCCCAAAGTAGACAGCTTTAAATACCTTGGCTCCACAATAGCCTCAGTCAATGACCAGCATACAGAGATAGACCAGCGTATAACAAGCGCAAATAGAGCTTTCTTCTCTCTTGCAAGAGTACTGAAATCCCGAAAAAAATATCTAGAAATCTCAAATTAAGGGTGTTCAAAGCCGTGACAAAACCAGTTCTGATGTACGGCTGTGAGACCTGGGCTCTAACCGGCACCCAAGAAAGCAGAATCGATAGATTTGAAACGAAAGTCCTCCGCACGATAACCGGAGCGAAGTGTGATCAAAACATAAATTCATGGAGAAGAAAAATCAATAAAGAATTGCTCACAGAAACTGGTCAGTCAATATCTCATGATATGAAGGCAAGGAGGTCAAGATGGGCGGGGCATGTAGCTCGAAGCAATCCATCAGGACGCCTTTTCACAACGGTGAATGCCACAATAGTTGGCAAGAGACCACGTGGAAGGCCAAAAACCAGATGGATAGACAGGATCAACAAAGATGCGAAAGAGCTGCATGCAGCAAACTGGAAAGCAGTGGCCCAAGATAGGCAGAGGTGGAGAAGGCTGGTTCAGGCGGCCAAAGATCTAAAAGGTCTGTACAGCCGACCGAAAAAACATATATATATATATATATATATATATATATATATATATATATATATATATATATATATATTTCGAGATCATACAATTTAAGTTATAACACTGGAATGGTTAAGCGTGCGTTTTAAGTTGAATCGTTGATTTGAGAATCCCCATTTGTCATTGAGACCAAATTTTATGGGAAAAAAAAACAAAGAACAGTTCAGGCCAAAGTAAAATGGTTCAAACTGATAATTAAAATGTTATCATATCTGAACTAATTATATTACCAATGAAGGCATTAAGAGTCATGCATTATGATGTTAAAATTTAAATTTTCTTATGGGAGTTTGACTTATGGGATTTCTCAAATTAATCAATTTTACGGATCTGTAATTAGTAATGGATATGTAAAAACGTGTTTATTGATAATATTGTTAATCTAAATGCTCGTACATTCAGACTGGATTACTCAGCTTCTGATGCTTCGTCCCTTTCAAATATCGGACTTCACTTCACTGACTTTCATGTTCATCACTGACTTCACACAAGGGCTTTCTCAACTAAATGATAACTAGCCAGAATTAGAAAAACAGCGAAAATGCAGTGTCCAAAACATGTGTCTATTCCAACAGAATGAAAACCGTCATATTTTAAATTTCCCACAAAAAGTGACATGTTATTTCTCAACTTAACGATTCAGTTGTTGGGCTGTGTAATGAATAAACGAAAAACTTGATCAGCAGATACGTGGGCTAAACGACATAGGGGTAGACCGTGAAGTAGATGGGAGGATGGCACTAGATCTGATCTTGAATCAATTAGATCGGACATTCGGACTTAAAAAGCTAAGCTTTTTATTTTATATCCTAATTTATTTTAATATAAAATATGTATTTAAAATTTCTGTTAAGATAGGTGTAGAAAGTTGGAAATTCATATTCTCTGTTACAGATATAATTCCCATTTAAATGAACGTAATGTCCACAAACTAAAATCAATTGAGCTGGTACAGTTCAGGTACTGGTACTGGTGGGCGTAAACTATCAAAGTACGATTTAGATTTAGAGGGGGGTAGAAGTTACTGGAGCACGGTTATCGTTTGATTAGTATTTAGTAGCTTGCAAACATTAAACAGATTCCAATTAAATGTCAACACGTGTCTGTCTCTACCAGTCCTTCGAAATTGATATAAATCATATTTCACTTAAATTAATAAAATTTAAAATAATTTATTTTAAGCCTTCAAAAAAAGACTTGACGACAAATAAAATAATTTAGTTATATTGTACGAATACCTTTCTTTATTATACATCAGATAAAAAAATAAATATAATAAAATAACTTCATTTATTAGATTATTTTGTATTTCAGGTATTTAATAACCTCAAAAATACGAGTTATTACTGTATTTATTGTCATTGTATTTGATTGTATGTTGTGCAGTTATTGCTTGTTACAATCTGTTTCCCATATATTTTTTACGTAAACGAGGGGAAATAAATAAATGAATATTATTTTTTTTTATTTTTCTCCAGTGATTAACGCAATCCTTTGGACGGACCCTCCCAATCCTCATTAATTAATATTAAAGGTAATAATATAATTATATAAAAAAAAAGTAAACCCCTGGAGGGACTTTAATTTAAGTAAACAAAAGGTCAGATCGACTGGAGTGGATTATATTATGTGACTGCTGAAGTCCCCAACTACCATACATCTTGTATTGTATCTCCCTTGTCCATAAACATTTTATAATACAATTCAATATCATTTGAAACAAAGTCGAATGAGCTTGGCTGCTACATACTACTCATGCGGATGGAATATTTGGAAGCAAAATGATTGGGTATATTAATTAGATAATTGGTCAACAATGGGCAGAAGAAAACTAGGTTTGAAACTTTTTGTCATCATAAATGTTTGTCTATTTATTTGTTTCAATAGATAATAAGGTGTGAAAATTCCCATGCTTATTTTTTATGGTTTTATTTAAACATTATCACAACCAACGTTTCGGATAATTATACAATATAATTTAAAATAGTTGAAAACATTATTCGGTACAATATAGACATAATGAAATAAATTATTACAATTATATATATATATATATATATATATATATATATATATATATATATATATATATAAATATATATATATATATATATATGAGGATATATATAGGAGTGATGACTCTACCCCGTGCACCTAAGTTGAGAATCGCGGTGTGGTCTTCCATGTATGAATACCACATCGCGCGGCCAAGGATCTCCATGGTCTACAATGCCAACCAAAAATATATATATATATATATATATATATATATATATATATATATATATATAAATATATTTATTTATTTATATATTAAACAATTTTATATATGTTTACATTATTATTTCTTTATTCATTCAAGTTATCGACTCCTAATTGGTCAAAAATTCATATCACTATTTCATTATTATATAATCGTATTCAGTTTTAAAACTATACTAGTATAAGTGTTCCTATTTCATATTTCCAAATTCCTTTGACCCTTATTGAATTAAACTTATTCCTGTTCTTGTTTATGTTTATTTTTATTTGTCTGCCCCCACATCTTTTATTTTTATTGATTATTAATATATGCTGTTGTTTTACAATATTAATTATCTACCTTGTTTCGATTAAATTTCTAATTTTGTATATGACTATATGAGGAGTTTTCTATCAAAAGTTAATGTATCCACTTTTGGAATATTATTACAGAAAAATTATTAGGAGGGCCTCTTATGAAGATAAAGCCAATATTTTTTTAAATATTAGAATGTGATGATATTTACTCATATATTCCGGATTTAAGTATTGTGATATGTATTATTTTTGTAACTACAATTTAACGTGACCCTGACTGATAATATAATCCCGCAAGAGGCAAGATAATTGTCTGAAGAAAAGAAAGGGACAAAAGTGACGTTTAGGGAAGTTATTTGGGTCAGAAGCAGGAGCGTGCCACAATGTCTTTAACACAATGTCAACAAATATTTTCTTTTGTCCCATCTTTTGCCCTCCGTTCCAATTCTTACTCGATTTCATTGATTGCTACGTTTATTTTGTCAGTCTCAAATTTCAAATCTTATTACTTAAGATAATATATATTATAGATCTCCATAAAATTTAAAAAAAAATGTTCATATTGAACATCAGAAATTTTATAATAGTTTTATTGGGCATGGTACACCAAATTTGTTGATGGTACACCAATTTGTTGATTTTATGAGAATGTGCAAGATTAAAACTTATGATAATGTCCCAATCCGTAAATTCGTACAGGGTTGACCCTAGTGTTAATTTTACTTCATTTAGCACTGAAGTACGTCCTAAAAACATTAATTAATCCAAGAAAAGATTTGATCGAGAGTTGAGACTTTAAAAGCAATAAACACACACACAAGTAATTAATAGTATAATGGGCTTATGACTTTTGTGCTTATAAATCTAGTTAGATAAAGTTAGATTAATCTCAATATGCCCCTTATATGTTGAGAGGGACTGACTGGCTTCGTATTATTTGAAAACCGATGCAATTATTAAATTATGATTTATTTCCAAACAGTTACACACCCAAAAACAAAGTAACAAATTTATTTGGACTGCTTTTTTTTTTTTTTTCTCTTCCCTTAAAAATTTGAGGTTTCGAGATACGTAGAATCCAATAATAAATAAATAAATGTGATTTTTTTTTTTTTTTAAATACTTTCGAACATTGATTCCAAAACACTTTATATTTTTCCACTATTTTTGTAAATGACCGAGATATGAAACTTTTGATCGGCCGCCATATTGAAACAAACTGGCGGATGGCAATGTCATGTTATAAGGATCATCTTGGGTTGATCTGTGACTTTGGGCCCAAAACTAAGAAATTGGCGTCAAAATTCAAAATCAATACAAATCAGGAAAACTGCACTACAAAAAAAAAATGTGAAACTTTGGAAGCCATAATAACTGAAACATTAAAAAATGTTTCTATTGTTAAATTAATAAACATTGTGAATTCATATAATCAATTTTCCTTTCATAATTGCGGAAAAATTATTTCAGTTTTTTTTTCTTCAATTCGTCCAAAAAAAGTTTTGACTCATGGTTGAGATTTTGAAAGCAATTTTTAATTTTTTTTTTTTTTTTTATAGAAATGGAGCTCCTGTGACACTAATATTTTTCAGATAAACACAATGGTACTGATGTTTCAATATCTATAAAGCAAATTACTACCGAAAATTGGTGTTAGGACTGCTTATAGTATCTCAATAGTTCGTTAGCATCGGTTTTAATATTCAACTATTATCAATTTTCCTGGAACCTTGTTCAACTGTGGGCGGTAAAATACACTTTATTTGCCATGAATTTAATTATTACTGAATGGTACTAATTAAGTATTTTATTGAACATTCAAAAAGGAATATTTTACCAATATAAAGATAAAGAAGAAATAGAGCAAAATTAAAACAGGCGCTCCACGAATTTGAGAATTATCGATTCAATTTGATCGAACTTTTTTGAAGAGAAAATAATTGAGCTATAATGTATGCAAGAATTTATGGTATTTTGTAAATTTTGCAAAATACTACAATATATCAAAGCTGATTTTGAGCCAACGATCAGAGATTGAACTTGAATGCTCAGCAGAGGTTCGGGTCCATACTTCCGGGCCAGGTTTGAATCTCGATGTAGCAGAAAATTGTTTCACTGTTCATTCGGCCATGGATTGACTCTATAAAGTGAGTAACCTTAAACTTTTTTTTAAATGAGCACCTTTTTTGTGGTAGAGGAATAAACCGGGCGGTTGGGCGTGATACTAACCATAACACATCTGCTATCTGTTTTAGTCGTATTTTCCCCGAAAAAATTAGACTATTGCAGTGGGTCGAAGGTCGGCGGTGAGCGGTGGGACTGCATTTTCTATCCGTTTCATAGCTCCTAGAATATATATATTTCCCGCTACATTTGAGCACCTCCAGCGGCCTCCTTTATGTCAAATGAGCTGAAATTCGGTATGCAGGACTTTCTGTATCGAAGGTCAGCGGAGCGGTAGAACCATATAATAAAAGTACGGGTAAATTTCGGTATGTTAGGGAACTGTCTTTTGTGAGTCTCAATTTTTTTCTTACTCCCCTTTTTTTATAATATTTTTTTTAAAAGTGAAAATACGACTTAAGTGACGGAGTGTTACTGCTCACAGATTTTTTTAATTTTTATTATTACGTTATCTCCTTGTAGCCGAGGTTGTGTATTATATCATAAAACCTACTGTTATGTGAATAGATATTATTCTTTTCTATATTATTAAATATTCATACAAAGAAGTAGTTTCGCAGTTTAAAGCTTTTCTGATAAAAATCAGAAAAAATTATGCAAGAATAACGCAGTTAAAAAAAGTGACTTTTAACTGTGTTATTTTTTAATGTAGAGGTTTTTCTGTTGACTTATGTTTAAGGAATCAGAAAAGTATTGGAATTGAAGTTGAATAACACCGCCCAGACAGAGAAGAGTTTGGAAGGGGACATAATGCCTACCAAATCGGCCCCTCCCCCTCCCCCTTGAATACATAACTAAACCATTTACTTTAGGAATTCAGAAAAACGACAAATCAACGGCTTCTTGGTCAATATTTATCCAAAGGGGAGTGGAAGAGTTTTCTACCACTGCAAAAGCTTCAGGATTTTTTTTTTTCCCCATCGTGTTTAAAGAAAACTTCTATTGATTTGATCAAAATTCAAACAATATTTTACCCAGTGTTCTAAGGTCCACTAAAATAAAATAGTATTTCATAAGAATACTGCTATATATAATTGCATACAGGGTGTCCAATATAAATAGGATAAATGCTTCTCAAGGCCAAACGGATGAAAAATACAAAAATTCCAGAGGAAAAAGTCGTAGGTATACTTTTATAGCTTCACCTAATGATAATGCTTTTTAACTTTTACACGATACGTGCGATTGATGCGGGACGAAAGCTTGTGGCTTGCGAATAACACTAACACGTAATTTTAATAACATCATTTATAGTCTTTTTACAGTTATGAAATACGCGCAAATCGAATGTCGATATCTTCAAAATTGAAGGATTAACTCCATTTTAGAATTTTGTATTCTCAGCGTGATTAAGATTTTTCAGGCATCCGAGAAACTGAAATCTTGGAGATTTGGTGCATGATAGTTACGTATTTTTTCATCGTCTTTCTATTAAAAATGTTGCCAAGCCTGTAGATGTAGTATTTTTTCTAAAAATGAAATCATTTCTGAAATGATTTTTCCAAAATTATTAAAGAAAAATTGGTTTATGAATTCACAATGCTTATTAATTTAACAATAGAAACATTTTCTCATGTTTCAGTTATTATGGCTTCCAAAGTTTCACTTTTAATTTTTTTTTTTTTTTTGTGGTTTTCCTTTTTTGTTTTGATTTTGAATTTTGACGCCATTTTTTTAGTTGGCACCAATTGGCACCAAAGTCACCGTGACCTGCGTGACCATTGTGACATGACATTGCCATCCACTAATTTGTTGCACTATGGCTGCCGATCAAAGGTTCCATATATCTCGGTATTTTTAAAAAATAGTGGAAACGTATAAAGTGTTTTGGAATCATTCGAAAGCCTTTAAAAAAAAAAAAAAAAAAAAAAAAACCTCGTGACATCAATTCATTTTTGGACTCTACGTATCTTGAAACATAAATCTCAAATTTTGAAGGGGAGAAGAGAAAAAAAAGCTTGAAACTTTGTTTTTGGATGTATAACTGTTTCGAAATAAATCATAGTTTAATAATTCCAGCGTTTTTCAAATTATAAGAATCCAGTCCCCCTCAACATATAAGGGGTATATTAAGATTGATCTAACTTATAAGATTTATAAGCACAAAAGGCATAAGCCAATTATCCTATTAATTACTTTTGTGTGTTTGTGTTTAGTATTCTTATAATTTTTTTTTAGATTTTTTTTTCATATAATTTTTAACGCTTGAATTATATAATTTTAGTGGTAGTATTACTTATCGATTTTAAACTCTTATGTACAGTGTGTAAAGTGTAGGACTTGAAATCTCAATCGTATGTATCCAACATAGCAGCCAAGGATATTAGTTCGTCTGGAGAGTCCAAATATGAATCTTATAAAACAATTAAACGGGAATTCTAGAAGAGACAACCGTAGTATTAATGAGGAAAAAATAAGAAAAAAGTGATAGAGTTGTTGGGTTTTTGATTCTAAAACTCGCAATTTTTGCAACTATCAAAGGTTGATGATGGATTTTTGAGATGTTTGAAAAATATGATTACTCCAGGACAGTTGTTTATCGAAGATGATTCCGAGGATGTTCGCATAATTATAGAATATTGAGAAAAAGTAAAATATAATAAGGAAAGAAATATGTTAGAAGTTGTGGTCCAATGAGGATAGTAGTAGTAGTAGTAGTAGTAGTAGTAGTAGTTTTTTTTCCAGCATTTAGTTCCAACTTTACATATATATTTAGCATTTATATATTAATACCTCATTGAAATTTATATAAAGTTCGAGTATAGATCCTCAGTAGCATATAATTGCTGGTACAACAGTTCGACTTGGCTGTAATGGTAGAGGCCATGAAGGAGGCCTCTCTTTCGAAATAAATCGTGAACGGTTAGGGAATGGATTCATTAGAGCCTTGAAGGAAAGGAAGAAGAAGAAGGATACTAAAAGAGAAGAAGTAGAAGAAGAAGGGGAAGGGGAAGGATATCGGAGGAGAACAATAAGCTGTAATGGCGGCGATTGGCAGCGCCGCGCGTAATTGAAACTAGCCTAAACGTCCGACCAGCTACTGAATCTATATAATTCCAACAAAATGGCTCCCCCTCCTTCTTCGGCCCGCTGTCAGAAAAGAAAGTGGCTGTTTGTCTTCCAGAGGGATCGTTATTCTTCTAGGCTCTCTCCTTCTTTTAGAACAGAGCTTGAACTTCCTATTGATATCTTGCTATAAAACATCTCAATTAATGGTATAAAAGAACTTGTTAATTATAGCTCTCTCGCTAATATAGGCTACCATATAGTCCGGATGGATACTTGAAGAAATTTTACGAAAATATCATGTTAAAACTTCGTAATACCAAGTTCTACAAGAACAGACTCTATCTTCTCAATACAAATTGAGCCAAGTATAAAAGAAATTTTTTGAAACTTCAATTTAAAAAATTTAATATGATTGATTATGAATATTCCAACTGTTTTTAAGGATCAAACATGACTCATCTTCAAGTTCTTATATCTTCAAAAGTATTGATACTATAGTCATAATTTTTTTAAAAAAGGTTTTTCCTTGTACAATACCCTATAACCAAACTTTTTTTTCAGTAAAAGCAATCAAGCATATATAATAAAATAACTATTACTTACGGAAATTTACATTATTAAATTAAATGTTCTTTTTTTTTTTGTGAACATACACACTTTACTTAAATTATCTTTATCATTTTTCTAGGATTGATATTTTTTTACCCACAAACAACCAACATTTCGAAATTCTCTTTCATCTTCTGGATTTTCCTTTTTTTTTTTTTATAAAATTCAACAATACAACATCAACACTAAACATATTTTTCAATTATTAATGTAATTCAATATAATATTTTAAGAACTAAAATAATTTACCCTAATTATGCTATTTTTTCTAATCTCAAATAATTAGCAGTACTTCTGTAAGGTCTGGTTTTTTCCATAATACATTATTTCGTCTATTGTGTCCACTGTTAAAATTATTTAAAAAACATTATTGCACTAGAGAGTGTCTGCTAAGACTATTTGTTAAATAAACTGCTAAAAAAACAAAATTATTTAAAGCAAACAAACATGTTTTCAGAGGGATCAAGTTAATTGGCTTTGCTTTGTTTTATAATTTTTAAGAAGTATCTTTTCAGGTACCTTATTTTTTTTTAATAAAAAAGTCCGATTTACGTGTTCCTTGTTTTTTTTTGTATTTCTGTTAGGTTCATCTGGATTCATCGCGCAAAAAATTTAATAATTGTTCACTTTCATAAACAATGGCAGAGTGGGAAATTCACTGTATACATTTTTACATTATCGGCCAATCATTTTGCCAATTTTTGTTTTACGCGATAGTTCTAGATAAAATAATTAAAAAAAAAAATTTAACGGGAGGGACTAATATTTTCGGAGAAATAAATACTGAAAGACAAAAAAGCCGATTCTTTTTAAAACTTATAATTAAAATGAGTTAATAAAACACATTTTTAACTAGAAAATTATTATTGTTTTGAATAATGGCATATTTCTCGTAATATGTCAGAAATAATAAATTTATATTGGCTGAACTAATGAGTCACTCTATTCAGCACAACACAGAGTCGATCCGCATGAAAGCAACTAAATTTATTCATTTTTTTAACTATGCTTGTGCTATATTCATAGAGTTGAAAACAGATATTCATTAATTTTTTAGATATCCTGTTTTTTTCTTGTTAGCACCCATTTTATACTGTTGTGACAGCCTATTTTGCATTTTTTAAAGGTTTGTGTTAAACTCAGTAACTCCTTGGTTTCTGAAGATATTTGGTTCAAACAAAAACCATGTTAAATAGAATAAAATGCCCAACATTTTCTGTCCAGTACCTAGACCTCAACTTACTTGTAAATAATAAAAATCTTCTATTTTATAATTAAAACTGTTAAAGACTATACTAAGGCTCAACTTCATTTTTTTATTCAGTGCTCATTGTAAGTTATACTTCCCTAAAAATGTTCAGGCACGGGAGTTACATCCTTTGTTTTTAATGGGAATAAAATCATGTATTTTCAATCTGAAATATCTCTGGAGGGACACGGTTTAAAAATTTTAGAAGACTTTCATTTATTGTGTTTTAATAAATGGTTAAAATTTTATCACCGATACTTTATTTTGTATTTTAGTTAGATAATTTTAAATATAGGTAAACTTGTATTAAGTTAAAGTAAAAGTGATCAAGACAGGATTTACTGCACGAGCTTACCTGAATGTTATAAGTGACAAGTTGGAGCACAGCAGTTCTGGTCTGCACACTTTTCAAAAATCCTTCGTTGAATAAGTGAAGAAAGTATCACAAAAAAAAAATCTATTTAATAATGGAGCCAGCGCCCAATATAAAAAATAAAAAAAAAAACACTTTAGCTACATTTGTCAATACAGGACTGACTTTGATCTCGAAGTTGAGCGGAGCTTTTTTACCTCATGCGGCAAAAACGCTTGTGATGGAGTTTGTGGTTCCACAAAAAGAGCTGTTACAAAGTCTTGCTTCCAGCGATCACACAGCAATAAAATTATAACAGGAGGAAGATATATACATATTCTGTATTAATAATTTTCCAGGCATATAGTTTATCTTTGTAACATCAGAAGACGTTAAATCAAACGATACGAAATTACAGAAACGGTTGCATAGTTCATAGTTGCATAAAAATATCAAACACAAGGTCAGGCCTCAGATTTTTACTTCTAAATTAAACTCAGATCAGATGTTATGAGTACGTAGAATCAGGAAAAATGTACTGATTGCAGGACCTGTAAATAATAATAATAATGTGTTAATCAAAATAATATTATTTTTTTTTAGATTTTGACTATAAGCAATGTAATATCTGTACTCTATAGCACTTCTTACAATTTTAGCTATATTTAAAAATGTCTAACTAAAAACCAATAAGGTCTCAGTTATGAAATTTTAACCACTTATTACAATACAATAACAAAATGTTTTCTAAAAATTTTGGATTTTTAAAGCGTGTCCCTTCTGAGATATTTCAGATTGAAAATATCTGGTTTTAGAAAAATCGCAATGTTTGAACACCTATTAAAAATAAAGGATGTAACTTTATTATCAGGCTTAAAACGTTTTAGGGAAGTAGTATACTATAAACACTAAATTCTGAAAAAAAAAATGAAGATGAGCCTGTTTTATCTTCAACATTTTTAATTTAAAAGGGGAGATTTTTATTTTTAAAACATTAATATTTATTATAAACAATAGGAAAATTCCAAAACACAAAGCCTCAAGTCTCTAAAATACAGCCAACCAACTAACCAGTCAACGTTTCGCCAATTCAGGTGTCATCTGGACATACACCAAAAATCTCATATATTACCTTCTCAGCTGTTATGTTAGCTCCCTTTGCATTTTTATGTGATTGGATGTCTTGGAGTGATGTGCTGTCTCTATTTGATGCGTCTTTCTAGACGATTGATGTGAGATGTACTGTATTTGATCTTCATAGATGTGATGTTTTGGTATATGTCCTGATGATGCCTGAATTGGCGAAACGTTGACTGGTTAGTTGGTTGCCGGTATTTTAGAGACTTGAAGCTTTGTGTTTTGGAATTTTTCAATTGTTCACAGTAAGCAATTTATGTCTCTTATTGAGTTTTTGCTCTTTTATATTTATTAATATTTATCTGTTTTTATTATTTATTTATAGTTAAGTAGAGGCCTGGATACTGGACAAAAAATGTTGTGCATTCTATTATCAACTGTTTTACCAGGCTTACTGCACATCGACGAGTTTTTAATAGTATATTGAGTATATTTTTCTTTTTTAATATGTAATAATTGATTCGAAATATAAGCAAATAGTTTAAATATAGTAATTTATTTGTATCATATCATTTTATGTCAATCTCATTACATGGGTTTCGGCAGATCGATGAGTTTTCGATAATATTTTGTTTAAATATAACATTTCAATGAAATAATATAATTAGAGATTGATAAATTATTTGCCACTTATATAATTTTGTTTTCATTGAAAACTTGTTTCGAATGTTATAAATTCATCTTCAGTTCTAAAAACACACAAAAAATCCAAAAGGGAGCAATTGAAAATACAGTTTGGTATTATTATTAATAATAAAAGCTGAAGATGAATGTATAACATTTGGAACTAGTTTTCAATAAAAAAATAATTATAGAAGTGGCAAATAATTTATCAATCCCTAATTGGATTGATCCCTCTATACCATCATGCGGATGTCAACTGAAAATAATATAATATTATAATATATTGTATAATATATATTTCAATAAAATAACATAATTAGGGACTGATAAATTATTTGCTATTTCTATAATTTTGTTATTATTGAAAACTAGTTTCGAATGTTACACATTCATCTTCAATTCTAAAAACACACAAAAATTCAAAAATAAGCAATTCAAAATATAGTTTGGTATTATTATTAATAATGAGAACTTAAGATGAATGAATAACATTCGGAACTAGTTTTCATTAGAAAAAAAATTATAGAAGTGGCAAATAATTTATCAATCTCTTATTGATAAATGCGGATGTCAACTGAAAATAATATAATATTATAATATATAGTATAATCTAATATTTCAATAATATATGGTATATATATATATATATATATATATATATATATATATATATATATATACATATACATATATATATATATATATATATATATATATTTTTTTTTTTTTTCATCTTTTCCTTACATGGTAACCCCACATAAGGACCGTTTATTATTTTTTACATGCTCCATGCCTTAGAGGCATACTACATGATTGGTACGATTTATCAAATTTACATATTTAGTGGTTTAATACATACATAATTAGTGGTTTAATTGAAATAAAAACAAAACTAAATCAAACAAACAAAAATAAAAATAAATAAAAATGAAGTATAGCCGACAAGAGATCACCTACGCTGCCCATCTTATATATATATATATATATTTAATATCTAATAATTAACTAGAAATTTATTTGAATAAGCGATTTTTTTTAATTGGTAATTTATTTATATAATAGCATTGTAATCTTTTTCTGTTAATCATTATTGCTGTTTGGTTTATTTTCTTATTTAGTTGGTAACACTGCATTCAACTTATACTTCGTTACATGCCCGAATTGCTTTAAATTCGTATTTTAATTCTAATCTTAAAATGTGTGAATATAATATAAGAAAACGAACGTATAATATCAAAAAAGACTGGGAGGATTCATATTGCTTTTTAAACTTGAAAGATAAATTTGCTAGTTTCTTATGTGGTAATAGCATTGCTTTGCCGAGGATACGTAATCTTCAGCGTCAGTTCCAAGTATTTCCTGCAATTAGGATATTATTAACAATATCCAATATCCAATTTTCATTAAATAAATATACACAAAAATACACATGATGCCCACTTGATGACAAGTAACCTATAAATGTGCTTCCAGGTAGAAAAGGGTTGGGGACTCAAGGAATAGACATTGAACCGAGGAGATGAGGAAAGAAAACGATTTGTGGATCGCGTGCGGGAAAATGGCATATCGGTTCTCGGCAAACTATTACCAGATGTATTGAAAGTATTGTAGAATTGAGCTATCTATGTGCGGGTCAGCAGTTCTATTATTAGTCTGAGTCCTCTCATTTAGCATGCTAAATCGTGTTATTGATGCAATTCGTCGAGTTTTAACAACCTAAAATAATTGTATATTAATCTCTGAGGAACTTTATTTATATTTATTTTATTTTGTTTCAGGTAAATTCTTTTAATTATGTTTTAAGAGTTTTAAGCGAGTTTTTTTAATACATATTTTGATAACACACCCGGGTTATTTCTGGACTTCTATTTTGCCTCATTTTGTGATGTTAATTAAACAAGCTAAATTAATAATAATAAGTTTAATTTGTTTTTGTATTAAATTTTATTTTTAATTGGAAAAAAAATAACTGAAAATTAGGCTGATTTTATAAATATTTTGAAAAATTAAGTACAGAAATAAATAAATAAAATAGAATCTTATATATGAAGTTAAAATGAAAGAGCTAAAAAATTGTTGACGATGTACGGATATAGCATAATCTTTATTTTATTTTTTTAAATTTAATTGTTTCGAATTTTTCAATATACCCCACTAACTATTATTTTATAATCTTGGTTGTTTGTCTGTTAAATATAATAAGTTACTAACGAGCTCTCATTTAGGGTTTCATAAATATAATGCTAAAAATCATAATGGAAAACAGGCGAACAAACAGGCTCAGTTTAACATACCTGATTGTATGCTAACTGCAGCATTACTCTGCTAAATGACCGCCATATTGTTTTGTCAACTCACATGTGCCTGCAGGTTTAAAAGTTTCAGTCAGTTATTTATTTACTTGCTTTAGTATGTTACAATTTAATTATTTTTCTTTGTTTTATGATTCATTGAATTGTTTTCATAAAAATATGATGAGTGAAATAAAATAAGGTTGCACCATCTTACCACATACAGCGCCACCGTATTATTTAGCAAGGTACGATAGTGTTCATACTGGACTGCCCATCCTTAATTTATCACTCTAATCATTTAGCATGCTAAATTAGATTATGGGTATTTCTTTTATCGACTTTTTTTTGTTTAATAATGTATTAAAATATTTGAAAATATGAAGGTTTACTGATTCTGCACTTTTAGGCGAAGATGTGGGAACTAATTACAGCAATGTTGATAAAAGACCTAAATATATAATACATAATACATATCAAACATAAAACAGTGTGCGGCATTAGTAACCGATACGTTTCTAAGCTAAATAAAATCTGAGCTGAATATAAGATCAAACTGTTTTATTTTCATATGGAAGTGCATAGAATGATATTTTAGCAACAGTAATTAATTAATTAATTGGTTTTCGTTACATTAACTAATTCGTTAAAAGAATAATGCCAGTTAATTGAGTGGCGTTGTTACGAGTGCGGTTCACCGGACTTAAGTTCATTTGATTTTTTCCTTTGGGACTACCTCCAATCGAAGTTATACAATAATCTCCATCGCCAATTGACCAACCAAAAACAAGCAATTCGAAAGGTATTTTCTGACATTCCACAGGAAATGATCAGCCGGATATTGGACAAAATTAATTAATTATTGTAACTCAAATTAATTCATTATGTAACTAAAATGGTATTTTATGAACTTTTAGATGAGAGCTAAAAAAAAAAAAGTTCATATCGACGTCGTTTTTTTGAAAACGGCGTAAGCGCCATTTAGCAAACTTTAAAGGAAACAGATTAAACGTTTTAACAATGTAACAATATATATATTTTTAATTGTATTCTTTATTGTATACAGTAATAGTTTATTACGGTGGCAACACTTATATAATTAGAATATATTTTTAAGACTTCTAGTACTGGTCAAGGACAGAGTCGCGACTGAGAGTCGTTAGTATTTGATTCTTACGTCATCAATAGTCAATTTTTAGACCATTTCACATTTTTTCTTTCTCGATATTTCGTGAGCGGGAATCAATAGAGGTGGTGTTTATGTCACACGATAAATAGAAACCTAAATTTCGAATTTTCGTCGATATGCTTGTTTTGGATTTTATTTGATTTTATTTTTAAGCTTTGAAAGTATCAGTCACTTTTCTTCAGTCACTGAAGTTATTTTAATGTAGCATGAACGTTTATTTCGATTATATAAATATAACAGAGAACATGGAGAGAAATTAGGGTATTTGGGGATCTACTAGGAAAAATGAAATTCATGAGGAATAAAGACAAATTTGTGGGAGTTATGCTTGTTACGTAGCTGTTGTGAAATTACTTTGCTCGGACCTCCTTCTAATTTAGACGGCTACACAACGCCGTGATTGCGTGACCTATAGTTGGTAAATATAATTAATTAAATAT
>OX411310.1:16850279-16949145 GCA_948150685.1 Rhaphigaster nebulosa
ATATATATATATATAATACCGTCCCTTGAGGTCCCGGCGCCCCGGTGCAACTTTCTGCTAGGTGCCCTTACATTTTTTTTTTTAAATCTCTCAATTTGTTTTAAATGGATATAAGTACTATAAGACGAGAAATATCCAGCCCGTTGTATAATTGTGCCCCGGAACCGAGCTCAGCTCACAGTGACCCTGCCTGGCGATTTTTTAACATTTAATTTTGTCAGTATTAATATATTATCTATTATGAAGACATATATTAACTGAGGCGAGAGAGGTTTTTGCAAAATAACGTTCTTATTGAGTATATTGGAATAAACAGGTGCAAAATAAAATACAAATCTCTAAAGTGATTCGCGAGTTCTACTCTTCACACAACCATTAATAATTGTATTATTTATTTTTCATTCATTGTAATGGAGAGGGGGTAACTCAGTGGGTAAGGCATTGGACTCGTTACTCCCGAGCCTGAATTGGAGTGCGGCTATGGCAGATAATTTATTTCTCTTAGGTCGGGAGTACCTCTTGAGGCACACTCAGCCTCTATATACTTCCTTTGGTAGGATTGGAGAAAACCTGATAATTGAGGTTGGATGCTGACAGCACAGCATCCCTGGTTGAAAGCTTTACTTTCTTCATTTGACAGCATTATATCCTTCCTTCATTCAAAACATTTATTTCGCTCAAAATATTCACTTTGTAATTTTATGAGTATCCAAATTTTTACGAGTTTTATTACTTCCTTGTACGAAGTAAAGCAAGTATTGTAATCGCGAAAATTTTCGGTTTTCAGATTTCAACGGAAATATCCATTTTGACCATCCCTGAATCCATTTTGAAAAGTTTCGTCGTGGCGTCTGTACGTACGTACGGTCGTTCGTATTTCGCTTAACTCGAAAACGGTTAGCCGTAGAAAGTTGAAATTTTGTGTTTAAGATTGTTGTAAAATCTAGTTGTGGACCTCCCTTTTTGGTCACTACTTGATCACCGGAAGTGGTACATTACTTAAAGGTCATAATTGATTTCCATCAAAAATTATATTAAAATACTTTGCAAAACTTGTCAAATTTGGTATTTATAACTTAAATATTGATTTAAATGACATACTAGATTTTGGTCTAAATTGGAAAACCGGAAGCGGTACTTGAAGGTCATATTAGGCTTTCATCAAAAATTATAACAAAATATAATGTAAAACATCTCAAATTTGGTAAATATGACTTTTATATTGATGTGAATGTATTTACTATATTTTGGTTAAAATTCGTGAGCCGACAACGGTACTTTACTTGAAGGTCATGATGAGCTTACATCAAAAATTATATTTAAATGAAATATATAAATCATATGTTTCAGTAATAAAAGTTACAATCGCAATTTGGTTTCCAATCCAATTAAACATGTTTATTACTTGTTTTAAGTGTTAAAATTCAGTGTAAAATACTGGTTTTCCTCCCCATTTGTGTGTGTGTGTGTCAATAGATGGATATCGCGACCCCGAGTGTTGTTTTTGACTGCGATCTTGAACCAAATTCAGGATCACTTTTTGTGCCACCGATTTATAGTTTAATAGGCGTACAAGGAAGTCATGCGTTGTCCACATCAGATATTTAGGAAAGAAAAAAAAATTAAAAACGCGAGCTGTCAGGATTCTACTTTATATTATTTATATATTTATTTTCTTGATATAGCATATACTTTAGTATCTGTATGCATATTACAAACGTTGGTTTGTTGTACTCATGCATGAAGTCTTTTCATCCGTAACTATTGCAGTGAATTCTATACATCCATGAAAGGACCAACAAAACTTGGAAACAAATGTATAAGGAAAGAATTTTCGTCAGGATACAGTGTATTCCTTTTTTATGAGCACCAGTTTCATAGCGGGGAATTTATGACCCGATAAAACTTATAGAAGTACCTTGGTTTACAAAGCAGGTCCGCGGGGAAAATTTTTTCCTTTTTTTTTTTTCTCTCTTACTACTTTTATCCTTCCAAAGCAATAGTGTTTCCCAGAAACTTTTTTTTACGGTGAGGCTCGACTAAGGCTTTCTGCCGAGCTGCAAAAGTTACTCCAACCCTTTCGCGGAGCCATAAACGGGATGGCTGGGGAGGAGGGGTTAAAAATTCAACTCGACCGTCGCCGACGAATCCTGAGGGACCTATCCTAAGGCCCGTTCGGATTGGACGCTGAGGAGCCGTTACAGAAAGAGGTCGGAACTTCCTTAAAGAGATAGAATTGAGTGTGAATGGCAAATGGATAACTAAGAAGACAGAGACTGAGAAGGGAAGAAGAAGCTTTAAAATGATTCCTTTTCTTCTTCTCAGGATCATCCTCTTCATAATAAAAAAAAATCCTGAGGAAGCTAAAGGAATTAAAATATATCTGAAATTTAGGAAGGGAAATTAGGCTGAGTTCATGAGTATTTTGAAAATTTAAATACATAAATAAATAAAACAGAATCTTAAATAGATATTTAAAATGAAAGAGTTGAAAAGTTGTTGACGAAGCACGGATATCATATGATTTTTATTTTATTTTAATTTAATTAATTATTTTGTCCTGAAATCGTATTAATGTTAAGCAAATAAGTTTCTCATTTAAAGCCATGTGTGGTATACTCTTACTTAATTTTGAACCATTGGTGCACGTCAGGTATATTAATTATTCTTTGTACAACCTGATGGAGAGTGGAGATTTTCACTATTTCATTGGAATGCGCCCAGAACTCAAGGAATTTAGAATTATATATAACATGCACGTGTTATATAATTGTGTGTTAGTCCCTGGGGCACTTTCTATTTTTTTATATTTTTATTTGGTATCAGTTAAATTCTGCTCAGTTTTCTTAAAAGTTTTTAGAGAGTTTTTTTAATATGTATTTTTCTAACAGGCACGGCTTACTTTTGGGCTTCCAGTTTGCCTCATTTTGTCGTGCTAATTAAACACGACAAATTAATAATAATATTAGTTCTTTTTTTTTTTGTTAGAATTTTTTTTATTGAAAATAAAATAACGAAAATAAGTAAAATAGAGTCTTAAAGAAGAATTTGAAATGAAAGTGTTAAAAAGTTGTTGACGAAGCACGGATATAACATCATTATTTTATTTATATTTAATTATTTTGTGCTAATAAATAGAGTTTCAACAATATTATGCTAAATATCAGTATAGCAAACAAGTGAAATAACAGGCTCAATATAACAGACCTTATTTGCTAAATGGAGTGGCACCCCGCTGAATGGCAGTCATATTATTTTGTTAACTCAGAGTTTTTTGCATGAGGTTTAAAAGGGTCGAGTGGTAATTTCTTTACTTGCTTTAGTTTGTTTTAGTTTAATTATTTTTTTATTTTGAATAAATAAAATATAATGACTGACTGAAAAATAAAATAAACTGACAACAAAAATAAAGGTTTCATAAAAACAAGATTAATAAAATAAAATAAAGTCGCACTAACTTATCCCAGACAGCGCCACCATATCTATTTAGCAATATACGATAGTACTTAAACTGGACCGCTCATAATCCTGAATTTAGCATCCTAATCATTAAGCATGCTAAATAAGATTTTTAGTATCCCTAATGTTGTTTATTTTCAGTCGTTTTTATATTACTGGTCAGCTGTTAATCTCCCTTAGCTGTTTTAACATTCAACTTTTTTCTTCATTCATATATATTGAACTGTTTTAATTATGTAGTAATGTTTAACTGTTTTAATTATTTAGTAATACTATTTCTATTTGGTTTGTCTTTTTTTAGGCTGTTGTATTGAAATGTACAATATCTGGTTTGTATTATCATCTTATGTTTTTCACTCCTGATAATGGTTGAATTGGCGAAACGTTAACTGGGTAGTTGGCATCCGCATGATGGTATAGAAGGATCAATCTAATTATAGATTGATAATTCCAACTTTACAATTCATTTAAATGAAAAAAAAAACTCATAAATTCATCAAAGACTCAGGAGTTAAATTAATACATCACGTTTAAAACAGTCTCAAATTAAATATATATGAAGCATTTGAAATAATAAAATCCTTCAAATCCAATCCAGATTTTTGCGTAAATGACCAAATAAATATCTCCAATAGTCCAATCTTAAATTTATTCCTATCTATAACAGAAAAATCAATTACTCACCGGCATTACTAGAAAAACCCTGACCCTTAAACCGTTTACCCATAAACATCCTACCTACCTTTCGTTCATTGTTAGTTCAATGCGAGAAGAAACCAATACAAACTTTTCTATTTGATATAATCCATTTAAACCTTGGTGAGTACCAACATGTATTTGATTTCTTGTCTTAATTAAATTCATAATTCAAAAATGTTTTATAATACTGATTTATATTAATCTAATATGTATAATAATACCAAACTATATTATGAATTGCTTATATTATAGGAGTGGAATATAATTTATCAATCCCTAACAGTAATAAAGTAATAAAGGAAGATCCTTCATTTAACTGTTTACTTATAAATACCCCTCCTTTCTTTCATTGTTAGTTCAGTGCGAGAACAAATCAGTACAAACTTTTCTGTTTGATATAATCTACTTAAACCTTGAGAACTGAAGATGAATGTATAACATTCGAAACTAGTTTTCAATAAAAATAAAATTATAATGGTGGCAAATAATTTATCAATCCCTAATTAGATTGATCTTTTTATACCATCAAGTACAAACTTTTCTGTTTTATATAATCTACATAAATCTTGGTGAGTACCAACATGTATTTGATTTCTTGTCTTAATTAAATTCATAATTCATAAATGTTTTATAATACTAATTTATATTGCATTTAATTTAATATGTATGATAATACCAAACTGTATTTTTCAATTGCTTATTTTTGAATTTGTGTGTGTTTTTAGAACTGAAGATGAATGTATAATATTTAAAACTAGTTTTCGATAAAAACAAAATTATGTGAGTGGCAAATAATTTATCAATCCCAAGTTAACTGGTTAGTTATTAACTGTTATTTGGGAAGCTCAACAACTAATTTCTGATTTTTTTTTTGGGGGTGGGGGGAGGGGATCTTCCAATAAGAACCTATTATTGGTTAGGTCTCTTTTTTGACTTTTTGTTCTCTTATTAATTTTATTTTTATTAAACTTTTTTTCAAAAGCCTATTATAGTAAAGTGTCAATAAATCGCATTAGTTATAAACCATGATCCTAAACACAACTCTAGTCTTTTCTGATTAGCGTAAGCAGCTTCATAGTCCATTTAGAAATAAAATTATTCCCAGAGGTATTCTTCGCTAACAAGTTTAGACGGACATTATAAGCCGCCAGAACTGGGAGCGCTCAGAGCGACGCGAATAATAAACAGTGTACTAGGCAGCGTGGCCACCACCATATCTCCCCCTCCACACTCCAACACTAAAAAAGGGTTTTTTACGGTACTGCTTCAACAGGAATTAAATTTTAACTCGGGAAGGAATAGCACTCCCGCAATATGCCTCCGGATATCACAATTTCACAGCTTTATATTCTGTTAAAAAAAAAAAATGATTCTACTACGACACTGTATTTTTTATGTGTTCCTTGTCTGAATTGATTTATTTTACTTTAATCTATATTATTATTAATTATTATAATAAAGTATAATATTAATATTAATATTAATATTACTTTAATCAAATATCTATTATTTGAAAGTTTAAATATATGACATGCCAAATAATGGAGTGCGAGTAAGAGTAAACAGTGTAAAATTTAATTGTATTTTCTATAATACAATGAGGCCAATCAATATATTAATACAGTCAGGCTCAAACAGTTCAACTCCTTAGAGGTTATTATAAAGCATTTATTATCAGAACGAAACACAAATAACTATTCAATATACAGTAACATACAAGTCAATTTAGAAAATAATAAATTTTGACTCATAACTTCATGACATAACTGAACAACCCAGTATAAAGTGAAAAATAAATTCTCGATTTTTTTTCTCCTCTATAAGAATATACAATCTGATACCTCTGTTGTATTTTTCTACAAGTGAGTAGATAAAGGGAGCTGTGGTTTTTGTATTAGAGTAGAGAAAGCGGGCCTGGAGGGAGAGACGGTAGAGTATGCAGCTTCCTTATTAGATTCCTCAGGAGAATATCCTCAATCCTCTGTCCTCTTGCCCTAATATCTCCAGGACCTCTTTTATGAAAAGCAGCACATACCTGTACGTTTCTCTCCTGGTCTCAACCCTAACGATCTCAGTCCCTGTATACACCCGAAATATGACAGTTATACTCTCATGAAATTACATCGAATAAAAAAAAAAAAAAAACCTTAATACTCGATAAAACCTCACTGTACTAATTTGGCGACTTCAATATTGTGTGACAAACCAAGAGGTATTTTTAGACTTTCGAGTGGTATATTAAGTTTTGGGATCAAGTAACTGTTATCGAGCATAACAGTTAAATATCAGCTTACCGATTTATTGAGGAACAGTAGAACCTCGCTTATCCGATTATAAAGCATTTATAAGAAAAAATTAACATGCCCAGTTTTTTTATCAAATTTAAATATGCATGTAAATTAGATTAGTTCTTATATCCAATTTTATTTTAAACTTATTACAGAATGCCCTAAAAATGTAACGCAGTTAAAGGATAGAAAATAAAAATATTTGATGTGGACACCCCATGACTTCCTTGTACGCCTATTAAACTTTAAATCGGTGGCTCAAAAAGTGACCCTGAATTTGGTTACCAGTCCATCTATTGACACATACAAACACACAGAGACACGCACACACACACACACACACACACACACAAGCTCTTGTTTTTTGAGGTCTTATTCCGTTATTATATGTCGTTTCCTTTCAATTGGTAGCAAGTTGACAACATTAGAACTGTCTATGTCACTAGATAAAGCATTGAAATCGATGGTTTTAACATTTTAAGCGGAAGAAACCGCTTAACCTATATCTTATTCTCCTATTGCAGACTTTTTAGCTCACAAATGGGGAGGAAAGGAAGTATTTTACACTCAGTTTAAACACTTAAAACAAGCAATAAAATTGTTAAATTAGAGTGAAAATAAAAACGCTTGTAACCTGTATCACCCACCATATTATCTCTTTATTTAATTTTATTATAATTTTTCATGTAAGTTTATTAATGATAGTCAAATAAGTAAACCCCTTTGAGCTCACCAATTTTAGCCCAAAATATAATAGATTAGTTATATTGGTGTAAAAGTCTTATTTACCACATTTGAGATGTTTCAAATTAAATTTTAATTTAATTTCTGATGAAGGTTTATTATGACCTTCAAGTACCGCTTCTGGTTTGCGGATTCAGACCAAAATCTATTATATTATTGAAATAAATATATGAATCAAAAATACCAAATCTGAGAAGTTTGCATTATATTTTAATATAATTTTCGATGGAAATGAATTATGACCTTTAAGTAAAGTACCACTTCTGACGATCATGTAGTGACTAAAAAAGCAGCTTCACAACTAGATTTTACACCAATTCTTAATACAAAATTTTAACTTTCTACGGCTAACCGTTTTTGAATAATGCGATATACGAGATAAAAACCGAACTTAAGTACAGACATCACGACGAAACTAGTCGCAATGTATTCAGGGATGGTCAAAATGGATATTTCCGTTGAAATCTGAAAAACCGAAAATTTTCGCGATTACAATACTTTCTTTACTGCGTACAAGGAAGTAAAAAGAGCATTATAAAAATAACAAAACCGAAGGGAAAGTAGGTGTTTGAGACCGAATGTATTTCATTAAATATATTAATCACGAATATGCAGATATTTTTTTTATTGTCGCTTATTTGTATTTTGTTTTCGGTTTTTAACTTTTTTTTATATCAGGTTGTGACGGGAGTGAGGTTATGGAAGGTTACCCACCGCACAGCTGGGTGAGAGCAAAGAGGTTGTGTAAAATGGATTAGCCACGGTCGCAATTATCTCTAATATTTTATTTCTCCTATCGGTTAATTTGATAAGCATTTTTAGTTATTATTTATTTTATATATTAATATTTTACAGTTAGTTTTTCCATTTATTTCAGTGGAAAATCCATAAGAATCCTTTGGCCAGCTGTTGTGTTTGGCGTATTGTAGCGTGGTTGATTTGTGCTAGAGCATGTATATAAAATATATATACATATTAAATTTATTTTCTGATTGTTTTATTGATTATACTCGAGCTGGAACTGTTTGGCTTATACATCTGCTTACGATTTGGAATTAAAGAATTGTGGAAGGAATGAGGTGTTCTGCTTTATAATAACACTAAAAGGTATTAATACGTAGCCACCAATCAGTAGATACCATCAGTATGAATTTGGAGTCCAGTGGCAGTTTTTGAGTCCCCGATTTTGAGGTCACCTTAACTTCTTGAAGATATGGCTGTATATACATAATAATATAATGTTAGTTATTAATTATATTAATTCACATAATATTGTATTATTGCATATAAATACAATTTGACATTGTATTTTATTTTTATAAAGGCCTATTGGAGGCCCCCTTGGACCGAGGCCCGTGGCATTTTCCTTCCTGCCTGCTAGTTATGCCCCTACTTTCAATGTATACTGTACTCACGATAATGTTGTGAGCATTATTTATGTGTACACTGTTAAGAAGCATTATTGTCAATAGTTTAAAGTACTTCCTTTCCTGTGGGGTGCTAAAATATGTAACTTTCCACTTATCGAGAACGTATGCCTACGATGAGAACGTTATCTCCTGCCTGCTCATACCAGCGTTGTCTTTATGGTTCCCATGAATAATCAATAAATTTTATGTATTTAATAGAATGGTCCAAATATATTTAGTTGTACGGATTTTATTTATGTATTTTTTATATTTTTATTTATTTACCTAAATTTATTCTTTATTTTTTGCACATTATTTTATTTAAATAGACAAGATTATCGCTGACCACGTATGGCTATATCAAATATACTCCACTTTATTAATTATTTACCAGATCTACTGTGCAATCCCAGACAAGGGGGTTGGAAAAGAACAAATACAAAACCTTTTTGTAGTTACCAAATAGAATTCTTTAGGATTTTCTAGAAAAAAAACGACACGTCTTATAGGTTATGAACTTTATTGGAAAAAAAATATAAGAAATGTTTTTCTCAGAAACAAATTAAATAGATACACTGAAAGAAAAATTGGATTTGTACCGGCTGAGATAGGAGCGGAAGGAGAGGTAGAATTTGGACCAATCAGAGTGTTCGTTATAGAGACAATAAACCAATGAGGAGCTAGGTTTAAAGGCAGAGGTCGCTAGTGATTGATGTTACCTCGGGGGCCTGAGTCTATCTTCCTTCTCTTTCCATTGAAACTCGCTTCTCTCCCCTTTGTTATCCTCTATTTATTTTCTTATGAGTTTTATTACATTCGTATATTAATTTTTCTTTCTTCTTAATTCGTGATTTTTTTTTTTTTTAACAACTCTTTTAATTAATATTAGTTAGCGGTTGATGGTTTGTAATGATTATTTTTTCTCGAGGATCAGTGATAGTTAGTAAAAATACAAAACATATTTATTGTGATAGCCAACGTTTCGGCCCAATCATTTAATCCAGCTTCAAGGTCATAAAGCAGATATGATAAAAAAAAAATTATTATAAAATAATATTTTTAAACATAATAAAATACAAATTTAAATATTACTAAAATATAAAGGTAAAAATCGATAATTACGATTATAATGCAAAGAAAAAATAATGTGTAAATATGAATATATTTGTCTTGCCGTGATGTACTCTCTCAGTTTGAAGAGTCTTTTTTTGTCTATTGATGTGTGGTGTACTGTCTTTAGTTTGCATTTATGTGATTTTTTTGTCCTGATGCTGCCTCAACTGGCGAATCCTTCACTGGTTAATCATCAACTGATGCTTGAGACAACTGTTACTTCCTGCAATGATCTCTGTCTTCTTTATTTTCTTTTTTTATTACTATTTTTTATATGTGCTAATCATGTATATATAAATTCAAAAAAAGTTGTTAATATATAATTGGAAAATTAGAATTTTTGATTGTTGATGTGAGATGTGCTGTTTAAGTATGTAATTATGTGATCTTACCTTTGCCTATCCTAACTGATACCGAATACAATTATGCATCGGGGGTTTTCTAATTCGCTAGATGTAACTTAATCTTGAGTAACCTTTCTTCAACAGCAGATTTTTCTAAACTATTTTATTGAATTATTTCTCTAAAGTATTTGAATTTCTTTACTATTCGGCCAATATCTATCATCAAGGAGTTTGGAGCCATTTTTATGTTCGTTATAAATTTGATTTTATCCACTGAGATTCTCAGTCAGTGAGATATCTTTGTTAATTCTATCCATCCATCTGGCCTAAGTTCCTCCATGTTGTCTCTTGCCAATTGCTGTAGAATTCATGGTTCTCTGGAGACCCCCCCTGATGGATTGTCTTGTGCTTCGAGCTGCTTGCTCCATGTTAATCTCCTTTAGTGTATATTGCTGACTGGCATGTTTAGTTCAGTAGTGAAATATGTTGACGGCTAAGTATAATATTGCCTTATTATGAATGAGTTTATCTTTTATTTAAAATAAAATGTACTAAATTCCGAAGATTGTTCAGATAGAGTTAGAAATTAAACATATTATGGTCTAATTATGTTTCCTTTTAGAATGAACTGTTAAGAGAAAAACTACGCTTTTTTTTTATTTTGAAAAATAAGCTCTTGCACAGAATATTTGGGTCCATGAAGGAGAGGCTACCGAATTTATGTGATTTTCCTTAATAATACTGGGTTTACTTTGGTACGATTTGTGAACTTTTTGTACCCCTTTGCACTTTTGATTTAAATAAATCGATTTCCATTGTATTATTTAGATAGATTAGAGACTACTTTTTATATGCAGTAATATCTTCACTCCTTGGTTAATATATTAAACATAATCCCAATTTTTTCTAATCCTAAAGTTGCCTCCTATTTTCCCGGTTTTAATACTAGACATGTCCCAATGTTAGACTGTAACAAATTCATTATTGATATTAATATTGAAAATTTGGCAATCGTTTTTCACAATTCATAGTTCAAATCTCTCCTCTATTTTTTTCATTGTTTTTTACGAAATTGAAGAAAAATTAAAACCTAAAGTTCGTGGTACTTTTTCATCTATTTAAAAAAAATTATCGCGGCTACCCATCTTTATCGGTAAGTCAACAATTTGAACAATATCTTCTATTGTATGTCATTAGAAGATAACAAATGCCGGTTTTTTAAAATCTGTCTGTTTATGTTGATATTACTAATTCCTCCTTTACAATTGAATTGTGATTACATATGTTGTTTATTATAGCATTACATACTCTTCTATTATCATTTTTTTATTGAAGAAAGTTAGTTAGTCTGTACTGAAATTTCAATAAAAATGGATATCCCCCAAAACCACTTACGCCATGTTATGCTTTGGGAATTAGATAAAGGAGAAAAGGCTGCTTCAATTTATCGGGAGCTAGCAGAAACATATGGGGAAAACGTCATTAGTAAACGGGAATTGCAGAGGTGGTTTGAAAAGTTTCGAGTGGGAATCCGCGAATTTGAAAACAAGCCTCGGACAGGTCGACTAATAGAGCTTGACGATGAGCTCCTGCAGGCTACTGTTGAAGAAAATCCTGTTTTAACCGTTGAAGAATTAGCAGAAAATCTTGGTTCGACACATTCTGCTGTCCACCGTCATTTGCAATCAGATCCATTTTAATTGAAATTTCAGCACAGACTAACTAACTTTCTCCAACAAAAACATGGTAAATAGAAGAGTACGTAATACTATAATAATCAAAATATGTAAATATGATTTAATTATAAAGGAGGCATCAGTAATATCAACATAAACAGACAATTTTTAAAAACCCACATTACTTATTGGATGACCTGTTAGCTCGAAATGCATGCCTTATCTAGCCTATTTCAATTATTGCTACTTTACACCAATTATATGGCGCTTATGAACATTATTTTATGTTAGTGTCTTGTATTGTAATATGATACGACGTATAAGTATATGGGGTATCTTGATTCCTTAACATCACCTAATTTAAATGTTTACCTTCAAGGCTGGAAAACAAGCTGAACTTCCGGGCTTTTACACTAAGTAGCACCACCACTAGGAGATCAAGAGATTAAATATAACATAGCCAGTGAGTGGGACCAGAGGATATCTTTCCGAAAATGTATGAACAAATATAATTTTCATACCCACCATCCTAACATTGGTATTTTGAGTAATATTTTTGCTAATTTAGACAATAGTTTTGATCCAATTTTCTTGCTTATCCTTAAAACTCAAGCCCGATCTGGCGATTATAGGCATTTAAATGATTATTTGCCTTCTTCTTATTAAATCCCCCCTCCATCTAAAAAAAAATCTGCGTACGCCTCTGCTCATAGCAGATAATAATCTATTCAGAATTGTGACTGGCCCAAAGTTACTCTACTTGTCACAAAGTAACCAACTTCACCGGTAATTAAGGTGACAGCATCGCTTGTAAAGTTATCGGGATGGACAGCGAACGAACTACTGAAAGATTAATCAGCGCTAATCCGAGGAGTAAGCGTCATTGGAGTCGACCGAAACGTAGCTGGGAGAATTGTGTTTGGTATGACCTCGAGGAATTAGGTTTTCATTGAATACAGGTTCGTAGTCAAAGAATATTGATTTTCACGCCATCGAACCTCCGCGTTCGGTAAACCTTCTATTTTTTTGGAATGAACATAAAAGGTAAATAATTTCTATAAATAATTACTGTTTTTTTTCTACTTTAGGATAGCCACTAACTTTTTAGTAACGTTTGTTATCAATTAGGTTATTTTTCAGTAACTTATTAAATCATATAATAAGATCAAGAATATGTGTGGATAGGTTAGTGCTATTGTTTGCATTAGTAATTGACACTATGAATTTAAAAGTACTGTTCAGCTTGTGCAAAAAAAAAAAAAAAAAATCCGTGAGCAGTAGAACTCCGTCACTAAAGTCGTATTTTCCCGTTAAAAAAAAATAAAAACGGAGGAGTAAGAAAAAAATTGAGACCCACAAAAGACAGGTCACTAACATACCGAAAATGACATATGAAATGACAATTTGCCGAAAATGACATGTCCAAATTTTCCGTAATCGTGCTCCAGGGGTTATAGAAATCGCAGTCCCGCCTCGGAAAATCGGAAAACCCAGAGGAATGGGGGGACCAAGTCGAGACCCCCGGAGGATACTTCCCCGACACCAACTCAATTCACATACAAATTTTCAGCCCTATAAACTAAAATGGTGGAGCTGTAGCGATGCGCAAAGCTTAAAAAACGCAGAAATTTCAGGTAAACATACCGAAATTTTGACTGGAATTTACCCATTCTTTAATGGTATCGTTCTGCCTTGAAGAAAACCCTACATACCGAATTTCAGCTCATTTGACCCAAAGGGGGCCGCTGGAGATGCTCAAATGTAGCGGGAAAATATATACATTTATTTATTATATTATCATTATTATATATTTATTATCCGAATTTCCCATAATCGTAATGGATTGGATAATAGTAATGGATAAATGAAACGGATAGAAATCGCAGTCCCGCCGCTCACCGCCGACCTTCGACCCACTGCAATAGTCTATTTTTTCGGGGGGAAAACGACTAAAAAGAAGAAAGTTCTGTAATTTTTTTACAGGAAAGAGGCATTATCACCAAGGTAAACCTGTGCGAAGGAGCACAGTCAATAATTAAGTATGATAATAGCAAACAGAAGTGTTATTTGAGGAATAAACACAATGACTTATTTGAACAAATCTTGAGGGATATAGCAAATATTTTTCTATTAATCTGTTTTAATATTTTCTAATCATATGTTAGTTGATAGTGATTAATTTAAAGTAACCTAATTGATAACATACGTTACTAAAAAGTAAGTGGCTGTCCTAAAGTAGAAAAGACCCCCATTATTTCCAATAGAATTTGAATCATTTATTTGATTAAAACTCTTATTATAAGAGTGTAACATTAAAATATTAATTTCATTGTCACAGTGTGCTTACTAGGAAATAGGCTTTATTCTAATCTCTATTTATCTATTTAATTCCATCTCCTATCTTGGGAATTCTTCACAAAAATTATCTAAAATAAATTTAATATAATTCTTCCATACAAAATAATATTATTATTTCATTTGTATGAAATGTAATATCTTTTTACAATCAGTGCTTCGTCTAATGTAATAGCGCAGTAATGGGACATGACCTATAAAGATGAACAACAGGAATGAGGAGAATTAATGGAAGATCATTCCGTTTGATCTTTTTTCCTCTGTTGTTCTGAATCATGTGGGTCGTGGGTATTTTTTCTATCATTGAATTTATTGGCGTTTCCACGAACTTTCAAACGATTACGTTTTAGGCATTGGATGCCGATATCAATTCCTTTCCACTTTTATGTTGAACTGTTTGCGGATGACGTAATGTCTTAATTAGCCAGTTTGAATTAATCTTTCGAAGTGGATTGGCGAGTCGTCGTAAGATTAATTATTAACTGATGAGAGACTTAAGGCTTCGACACTTCCAATAATTGCCTTATTATGATTTTCGTCTCGTATTCTTTTTCTTTTTTTTTTAAAGAGTTTTTGCTTCCATTACTAATATATTTTAATTAACAAACACAAGAACTCAAAATAAAAGATAAAAATTATACAAAAGATCTCACATCAACAGTCTAGAAATGATTATCCAAACAGAGTATATCAGTCAACATTCATGTGATGCCATCATTTTCTGTCTCGATATAGCCTGATTTGGCAAAAAGTTGGCTGGTTTGTTATTCGCGGCCAATTGAGAGATTAAAGAATTGTTTCTGGAATCCTACACTTTAATATCCTATAACGAAATTCCGTTATTATTACAAGCTTGAGCAATGAGTTCACATTAGCTGTGCTAATGTCACCTCCTGTTTCCTTCAGTTAAATCGTCTTCAGTTAAAGAGTGATGTACTACATTTTTTCGGTAATTTTTTTTTTTCTGTAGATGTGAGATGTGATCTTATATTTTTCTGTCCTGATGATTGATACCTGAATTGGCTATAAGTTAGCTGAATATTGAGATATAAATATATAATAGATATAAATATATAAAGATATAAATAATTAAACAGGCGATAGGATAGTCTAGGTAATAAAACCGTAATTTTCTATCCTCTTGACTTTGCCTGAGGCGGCCGAAAGAATTGGGGAAGCCACACTTGAAGTGAGAACACGTGGCTATAACCAACAACCAATCACAGCTCCTGTATTCAAGGTTCTATATAAGTTTTAGTTTATTTATAAGCAAGAAAACGCCTAATTTTTAGTGGCTATTGTTTATTGATAAAATGTGTACTTAAAGGGATCAGCGCATTCTCAAGTATTAATTAATGTCAAAGATGTTTTTGGTTTTTATTTATTATTTTAAATAATAAATCTTTGTAATCGCCCTTCGAAAAAAAATAACTCCTCAAAATTTGAGGTTTTAGGTTTCTAGATACATACAATAAGATTTTTAAAAAATCCGTTCGCCGCCCTCGGCTTTTCTCCGAGACTACTGGACCGATTTTCTTGAGATTGGGGACCGAAGTCACTGATCATCCAAGATTGATCCTCGGAACTCGACATTACCATCCGTCTTATTTGTTTCAAAATAGCGGCCGATTAGAGATTTTATACGCCCAAAACTTGGCCATTTATGAAGATAGATGGAAAATGTAAGGTATTTTGGAATCAGCATACCAATGGCTTAAAAGATTTTTTCTTCCAATTGTGGACTCCTAGATTTCTTGCCTCTCTCTCCACCAGCTTCTTGTCCTCCCCTTTCCTTCTGCAGTGTGCCTCCAACATTTTCCTCTATCCCTTTTCACCCTCCATTCTGACCTCATCCCCTGCCCATATTTTTCTATTTGTTTTGATACAATGTCTTTCAAAATACTCTCAGTTTACGGCAATCATCGTCGGACAAATGTCAAGTTTCAGCTCCATTTGTGACAAAACTACTATTCTTATAAGAGATTTATATAATTTTAATTTCGTTGCTTTAGACAACCGTTGAGACTTGAGAAGTTTCAGATTTATTATATTTCAGAGAGTATGCTTTATTACCAGTCATTGTTATGCTGTTAATTTCCTTACTGAAATTTGTAAACGTATCTTTTAAAGTGTTTTGCACATGTTCCTGTGGATAATTTGAAACCTTTATATATTCCGGAACATTCCTGATGCTCATTTGAAGTTTAATCTCATTGTATGAATTGTAAACCAAAGCGATAAGGAAAGTCGTGTGAATGAACACGCCAAATATTTTTGAAATATAAATATTTGGAAATAATAAACCATTGTGTAATAATTTGTAGCGCTTTTGTATTAAATTATAATATTCTTTATTATTTCATACATATTTATTTCATCAATTACTTTCATTATCTACTCCCCTCAATCATCATGAATACGTTTGGGGAAAACGGGGATTTAAATTTTCATTATTGCTGTATGTTGGTTTCAATAATAAATTAATTTTCAATAATAAATCTTTGTAATCCACCAAGCAAACAATTTTTTTAATCTCCCCTTTCCCTCAAAATTTTAGGTTTTACGTTTCAAGGTACGTAGAATCCAAATATCGAATAAAAAAAATAACCGCCCGTCAAAGTTTTTTGAGGTACTTTTATGATTAATCGAAAGTTGATGAAATTCTTTACAAAAGCCCCCCTTCCAAAAAAAAAAAAAATCATTTAAATCGGACGAGTATTAGCTGAGATATAGCGTAATGAACTTTGTAGACTAATTCTTCGGCGCTGCAGGCCATCGTGGCCCTAGGCTTGCTGACATCAATTGCTGGCTTCTGACTTCTGACTTGCATCTCTCTACTTCATTCTTCCTTAGATAATCTGTACATTGCCTTTAGCTTCATGGTCTTTCTTTTTTTTTCCTCCCCACAGAAGTGCATATCCAATATTTTCCTCTATACCATTTTACCCTCTGATTGCATATCCTAACCATCTCAGCCGACTTGCATTCACACAGTTTCTTCTTAACACTTCCAGTTCGGCACTCTTATGGCGATCATCTTTGGACAAGCTCCAAATTTCTGCTTCATAGGTGCCTACTACTTTATTTCTATGCTGAACTTGGTCTTTTATAAAATATTCTGCACTTGTTCCTTTCCCCAAACCCTCAAAATGCTCATTTGAAAGATAATTTAATTACGTAAACTGTAAAGCAAAGCCATACGGAAAGTCCTGTGAATAGACAGACCAGATATTTTTGAAATATTACTATTTGGAAATAATAAACCCTTGTGTAATAATTTGCAGCGTTTTTTTTTTTTTTATTGATTTATACTTATTTGTTAGGTTTGCATAGGTTATCTTTGCTATAGTGATCTACGATAGAAATCCAGTTGTTTTCTTTGTTTAAAGCAATATAATAGAATATTAATTATTTTCGCTGAGATCTTTAAATGCAGTAGAAGGCAGAACAATATAAGAAAGGCATGGGAGTATCATATGTCAGATTTTATTCTTTTGTTTGTTACATGCACATATTGAGCTCATATTACAAAAAAAATATTTTATAAACCATTTTTAAGTTTCGACTTCTGGAAATAGGAAAAAAAAAGTAACTGGTCAATTATGAAACAATCACACTAGCTATAAACTAAGAGACAAGTGTTGCCCAATTGTGTTTGAACAACGGCCATCAACGTCCTAATTGTAAGGTCATTATCTGGATTGGGACTCGTCGAGATTGGCAATTCATGTCTCTACGAAATGATCAATTTGGCGAGCTCTATGGGAGCGGCTATATGCTCGTTCGCTAATGAGGAATCAGAGGCTGCAGATTGACCTCAACTCAGTCCTCTAGCATCCATATAGTCAGTCCTCTATGTTCCATTATCCTCCTCTATAGTCCATATACTACGAGTACATCATCTTTAAGCTCCATCTGTTGCCATATACTGCTAACATGCGATCTCTAACTGTCCTCAATTGATTCATGTTTATCGTTTTCAAGAGGAGCCTGATAGCTTTCTCCTTTCCATCGAATTGGGAATTATATTCATTTATCTAAGTGTGTCGAACACAAGGGTATTTATGCTGGAGTTACTTTAATAAGTCACTATCTGTATTTTTTTTTTATAAAACTGTATAAGTTCTGTAGTTGACTTCACTTAGCTTGCCCTTTAAATGCGTTGAGTATCTATGTGACTATGCGCTCAAAACTAAATAAACTCTGTCTAGATGTTCACAGTTAAGGTTTGAGTCCCTAATACGGCTGGCAAATCAGAAGTTGTTGCATGTTGGGTCCTGGTTCACACATTCAAGAAGAAGATCATCATCAACGACCGATGGGTTCTGGTGCAATATTTCGATGGATAATTGACTCTCCTTTTATGGCACAAATTTCTTCGGCGGCTGCTTTTGTGGTTAAATCTTTTTTTCAGTAATGTCTCAAAAGACCTTGCTTGAAAAAAAAAAAAGATTTGCACATTTTGCACGTGCGTTTTAAAAATGTAAATGACACCATAAAACCAACTCATGTCACAAGGAATTAAATGATTAGTCAAAGTAAACGTTGGCATAAAGAGTCATAACCAAAACATTCTTTTGGATGTATATTACATTGCATATACTTGGTGTATATGCATCATGGTCAAATCTCTCCTACAATAATGATAAGCTGGTTTTTTTTTTTCATTTTTACTTACGTACTGCTACTTGGCAGGAAAAATATTTTAATCGGGTCAAAATTTCATTAATTTCATTCAAAGTATGCGTTGAAATTGAAATATCGGATGGACCGATTTCGTTGCTTAATTTTTTAGTTGGCATCTGACATGATGGTATAGAAGGATCAATCTAATTAGGGATTGATAAATTATTTGCCATTTCTATAATTTTGTTTTATTGAAAACTAGTTTCGAATGTTATACATTCATCTTCAGTTCTAAAAGCACACAAAAAATTCAAAAATAAGCAATTCAAAATATAGTTTGGTATTATTATACACATTAAATTAGATGTAATATAAATCAGTATTATAAAATGTTTATGAATTATGAATTTTATTAAGAAAAGAAGTCAAATACATGTTGGTACTCATCAAGGTTTAAATGGATTATATCAAACAGAAAAGTGTGTACTGATTACTTCTCGCACTGAACTAACAATGACAGAAAGATGGGATATTTATAGGTAAACGGTTTAAGGGTCGGGGTTTATCCAGTAATGCCGGTGGGTAATTGGTTTTTCTATTATAGATGGCATTAAATTTAAGATTGGACTATTGATATTTATTTGGTCATTTAAGAAATCTGGATTGGATTTGGAGGATTTTATTATTTCAAGTGCTTCATACAAATTTAATTTGAAGCTGTTTCCAACGTGATGTATTAATTTAACTTCCGAGTCTTTGATGAGATTATGGGTTTTTTTCATTTAAATGAATTGCAAAGTTGGAATTCTCTGTCTTATTTTTTTGTTATGTTGGGTTTTGTCTGCGAATGTCTGTGTACCAAATCCGAAAAAAGCCTGTTTTTCTATGGACTGTAACGCAAAATGGCTCTAACGATTTTGATGAAACTTGCCTAAAATCGTATACTTAAAGCTTTCTAACTATTCATATAAAATGCACGTCCCCCGAGAAGAAACAGAAAAACAAGTTATGACGAAATGAATATTTTATTTGCTCATATCTCGAAAAGTATGCATTTAATGGTAAATCTACAATTATATGAAACATTATTGAATTCTCTAAAAAACAAAATCATCTTAATGGGACTATTATCACCAAAGATAAAGCGTATTTAACTTTATACACACGTTTAAATAAAGTGTTCTGTACACCTTCTGTTGAAATCTGGCTCGCCTTTGTTTAATTTTTTTTTTAAACTTGAGAAATTTACATCTCTCGGAACAATCTAGATGCTCATTTGAAAGATAATCAAATCTATGCAAAGGTAAACATAAAAAAATAAATTTTATTTTGGACCATCTCCCATAGTGGAAAGGAAAGTCGGGTGAGCGGACACACCAGATATTTCATTATCCTGGTATGGCCTGTCCTCAGGCGGGTAAGATTCCCGCCTCTCTTCTCTGTGTCAGCTTTAAATTTCCCTTTGGTCTTTTCATGGATTTCCGCACCATCCTTAGTTTATCATCCCTCAAGTTGAACCTTATATCTTGCCATCCATTTTCGTTGATCCAAGATTGGTATCTTGGACGTGGTCGTCTTTGATATCGGATCTTGTGACCGCTTGGCAATTCTTTATTGCTGATTTTGCCTGCAAATCTGACCTTTCATGCCTGTTTATTCCACAATTATTCTATCGAAAAAAGCTATGGTATATTAAACTAAAGCACATTCTGCGTATAATGAGTACCACAACACAACAATTTGGTTAAGCGGTGTTGTCGAAAATATACGGTCCAAAAACGACGATTTGGTCAAAATCAGAGACAGAGTATGAGCACTCCAAGAGAAAAACTCATATATTAAAACAATTGTTGTAGAACATCAAGTGTTGAGTCCACTCAGCAAAAAATTATTTAATTTCGGTTTAGTACACCTCAAGAAATCGGCAATCTCCCGATCTCTGGTTATTGGCATATTTGCCGAGATGTCATTTCGCATTGCAAAAAGTGAAGTCATTTTGATTTTAAGGCATGTTTTGTGTATTGCCCCTCTGGTAAAAAATCCAAGTTTTTGACCTTCTTGAAACATCTTGAAAACAGCTTAGAAAAAGTGTTTTTTGTTTTTTTCAGTTTTTCCTCCGTAATTCGCTTGCAGTGTATTTAAGGTAAAAAATCATGAATGGAGTTACTTTGTGGTAGATTTGGTGACTTTGTGACAAGAGCTTCTTTTTTTTTTTCTTTTTGTTAATTTCCCGCTAAAATCTAGCTATAGAAATGATATCTTGTAGGTAGGTTATGAACCTCAAGGGTTGCTGAACCTAATGTGATCTTGTCCTGGGCTATGGTCTTCCGTTGAGTGAAGCGGATAACTTCTACAGTTTATCAAAAACTCTTTTAAATTTGTTATAAATACAGATGCAGCTATAAATACAAGATCTTACAACTTACGTATATAAACTTTTATAAATACAAGAGCTTTTCAACGTGTTTAAATAGAGTTTCAACTCTATCATTAATGGGTGTTTTGAAAAGAGGATCTAGTAAAGATTCAAAATCAGATATGAGAGTAGTACCTACATATTCGTCTTTTTTCCAGGGTCCAATCGTGGCGGCTGGCATTGAATTATTAAAACTTTTGTAATTCGTTTATTGGGGATGAATTGCGGCCGATTTAGTTATTTATAACAGTTGGAATAACTCTCTAGTCTCCCTCCAAAGCAAACAAATCTGCATAATTAATAGCAGAAGAATTGTCACGATGTATATTACGGTACTATAGATCCCTTTTCCGCCTCTCAGGAGCGATGGGTTTTGATGAATGAGGTATCAAGGGAATTTCATGGACAATTGAGGAATTCTAATTTCCATTGTTAAATTCTTACTACGGCTTAAATAAAAGTGATGGAAAAACTGGGAGATTTCAAAGCTCGACGGTGGTGAGTCGGCGATTCCAGACGGGTCGGGTTGCGTTTTAAAGATTTCGACGCGACCATCAAGACCATTTACGTTTCCTTGGAACGTTTGGTCCAGCGTTTTAAAGTCCTAAAACCTACACTGTTTGAGATAACGCACGATACAGGACCGCACGAGGCCCTATACCAACCTGGTTGTGTGTCGTTGTCAAGGCAACATCATATCTATGAAAGCAATTTGATACCGTATACGAAAACTTTTTAAAATTTGTTTGAAAAGGTTATTTGAAAATAAAATTTATACATATGTTGTAACTAATGCACTATTTCTTTTTTTCAATTAAATATTAATTTACACCTTTCGACGAGGTGTAGGAGATAACAATATAGAGAGGAATAACATGTGAGGCATGAGAAAGGATAGAATCCAGCAGCACCTCTTCCTTGGATTTAATCTCTTACCTTTGATAATCAAGAAAGGAGATCTCACATCCAGCACCTCTTTAGTCTCCTCCTCGTAGTCATGGGCATGTCAGCCTTAGCCATACCTCTAATCAGTACGTTGATATGTTCTTGTAAGTTATTATAAAATGTTTGATAAAGAGTCCCCTGATATGTTCATCGACTGTTGGTAGGTTTAAGTCCGTTACGTGGGGTTTTGTAAGTCACGTACAAAGTTGCATTTGTAATGAGTCCTAATATTTTTGACTGTAACGTTTGAGTTTTTGGCTATAACTTTTTGGAATATCTGTGAGGAATATGTATTTAGTCTCCATCTCAGTTTCATTTTTGAAGATTTGGAAAAAAATTGACTAAAGTATAGTAGTTGAGTGAGTAAAAAATATTATATTTTTTTTCCTAAGCGATGTAGCTCAAAAATGGTCAAATTAAATTTTAAACAGCTCACAATTTTCTAACATTTTTGTTGGGAAATTTTTATTTTTAAACCCAACCATAACCGGACTGAAATAGGTAACCTTGGAGCTCTTTGAAAATAGGTAAATTTTTTAAAATTCGCTGAAAGATGCATATTTTTTTTATTTTCGCATATTATCCGGTTCTCTAGCTAAATCATAAAAAATTTACCCCTTTTCAAAAAGCTGTAGGGTTACCTGTTTCAGTTGTAGGATTTAGGAAAAAAAAGTTTCTAAAAAAAGTTAACAAATTGTGAGCTGTTTAAAATTGAAAATGACAATTTTTGAACATCACATAAAATAAGAAGATGTTCAGCATAAACCAAAAAATTTTAGAAATTTCTATTTAGGGATTGATAAATTATTTCAATACCTTCTATCTTGAACTGAAGATGAATGTTTAACATTTGAAATTTTCTATAAAAAGAAAATTATAGAAGTGGCAAATAATTTATCAATCTCTAATTAAATTGATCCTTCTATACTATCATGCGTACGTCAACTGAGAAATGTCTATGGTTATATGGAGCACTGCAGAGAATGCACAAGTATTTTAATGTCGAACACTTTAATTTTTATATTCACGATACACCTAAAAATATAAAAAAAATTGAATTACCCAATCTTTTACAAGTTAGCATGACTGTTTTCCCTGGGATTTATAGTATATATTAGAAACACTACCTAGGTACTGGACAAGGAAGTGGAAGTGGAGCATAGTCGAATAGCTGATCCTTATACTCACTGGGTAAAAAAATCCCTTAGCTCTTATAATCAATTAATGAGAGAATCGTTTTTCTTTAACGTAAATTTTCATTCAAAATTCCATTTTAATAGTTAGAATCTTTTTCCTTTGTATATTTATTTTTTCCTCCTTATACTTCTTTTATCTTTCGTTTCTATAGCGGTCTTGTGTTTATACACATGCACATTTTTTATATATATTTTTTAATCCTAGTTAAGAAGTTTCATTCATCCAAGAGATCTATATTTTAGAAATTTTCTTCTGCCCTCATTATTTTATACAACTAAAGCTACTCTAGATAAAAGTGGTTGCACACAACTACCTTTCTTTGTAAATTCAGTATCATTGAAATAATTAGAGCCTAGGTTCAGTGAATAGTTTGCGAGTATGAAAGCTAAATTACATCTTATTTTTATTTTGTAGAATATCTCAATGAATTTGAAATTAAACAATTTTGTTAGAAATTGTCTAATAAAATATTATCAAATGTCTGATTATTCAAAAAACTATATTTCATTAGTAATTAAAGAAAATATAGAACTTTGATCTTAAAATTACGAATAAAATGGATGTGAACAAATCCGCCTCCATAGATTCACTCATGGAACTGTCCAAAATAATGATAATTAATATGTTGGGTTCGGAACGGTAGTTAAATCTGTTTTATCAATATTTTGTATAACAAATACAAATTTAATGGGAAATTATATCATAATTACAAATTATGAGACCATTTTTTTTTAGGAAGATATATTTAATTATGAACTAAAATCCAAACTCGAGAAAAGAATATGTAAATGAAGACAATCAATATTTTCCTTGTCTTAAACCTTTAGAATTGTAATGACAATTAATTAAAAAAAAAAAAAAAATACTTGTATATCTCTCTAATGATATGTAAATGTAACATATCTGTTACATAAGTTATGTTACATACATAACATGTCTAATGTATAAACCCTTGAAGACCCAAATATATAATGTATTATAATCCTCCCTTCTACGTTTCGGTCTAGTGCTCTAGAAGAGTACCTACTAACTCTCTTACTAGCAATTTTTAACAAATCTAAGATAATAAATAGAAATTTCCAGTCCGATAACAGCACTATTACTTCTCCCTCCCGTAATTACCAATATATATTTTTATTTTTATGTTCCTTCATTATTTCTTCAATCCCCCCTATATATATTAATTAAACATATTAATCTACTATCTGGTCGTTCAATTTATGATAGAGCAACCATCTCAACGTCATTTTCCTTCTAAGTAAATTCACTTTAAATCCTTAGATTAACAACTTTTTTTTGATAAAAATTTATGGTTATTTTTGGTTATTTCAGAAAGAATCTGCTTACTAATAAATCTTCTATATATCAATATTTTCCTTTGTTTTTAATTGATATTCGATAAGTTTAAGAAAATACAGGTTTTATATCACAAGTTGGTGATTTTTTACGATTTTTAAAAAAAATGTCAAAATTATAATTTTTTTACATGTCTCAATATATGCATAGCATGTGGAAGTGCGAAGTGTTTTTTTTTTTAAGATTTTACGATGAAAATTTTAAAACTATGAATTAATTTTTACGCTTTTGCCGAAGCGTACCGCGTATTTCACTGTAGACATTTTTCAATGAGTAGACCAAAAAAAAAATTTTTTCATACAAAAATAGTTCAATGCTTAAATTAAAATTTTCAGTTGGAAACCCATAATGAAGTTTCTCCCCCAAGCGAGATATAGCTACAGATGTGTTTTTGTGGGCTTATATGCAATTACGTAATGTGATAGCTACTGTTAAAATGCTAAACTAGAATGTTAGATAAGATGGAATTAATATTAAAAGTAAGAAAAATTCTGCCCCGAAACGCGATACAGTTGTTTATTTATTTATTTTTTTTTTTAAATAATTGTGACTAAACACTTAGCTCAACCTTGACGAAAGCAACTCTTGGAGGGGAGGGCCGACAACACGAAGAGCTTGTGAATATCTGCTTATCTTCAGATGGGAATAAATCCTTATTGAGCCATTTTTCTAATAAGTAGGAAGGTCTGTATAGAAAATTTTCAAAGACTATCTGAAAAACTTAATTTAAAATTTCTAAAAAAAACAAAACGAGAAGATTAAATTTGAATAGAATGGTGGAACTATTTCTTCTTTTTTTTCGCAAATAATCTTAATTGGTTAAAAAATTAATTTGAATGGTGATACGTCTAAAAGGAGGAATCGATTGCAGGTTCATCCAAATCTACGGCAGATGGATGATCAGGTAGTCGGAAAAAATCTTTCTTTGATTGTATTTAAAAAATACTTAGAAGAGCAAAAAAAAAAAATGTCATGTATTCAAGAGATGAAATTCAATTAGCTCGTTAATGCAACCTTGTCAGTCTAGTGATGATAATATCGCAAAAAAAAATAAATACTCTTATGACAGAAATTGATAAAATTGCTGAAAAACCTGCAATAGGTAACAGTAACGACCGCTTTGATAAAGAAGAAGCATTAGCTATCTATCGATGCGAAACTTTAAAAATTTCGAAGTAAACAATGTTTTTTCAGCTTCATTTAACCATCCTGGACGGGAAAGAGCGACATAATATATTGGGCACTCCTTCGTCTTGTCCTTGTCCCATTTGTGGCTGTAATCCTTCTGATATAAACGATTTATCCTAAGTGAAAAAACTAGAAATACCTCCAAATACACTATTATAGCTTTCCTCTTTCATGCATGAATCCATTTCATGAAGTGTTTTCTTCACGTATCTAACCGACTAGATCATAAAAAGTGGAGTGCTAGCAGATGACGAAAAATGGCTGAAGTGAAAAAAAAAAAAAACAGTTCAAAATGGCTTGAAGAAATAGCTTGGACTGACGAAAGATGCACCAAAATAAATGGTACTTCTAATGATGGATATTTTTTTGAAATTGGGGTGTTTCCAAAATAATTAAGATTAATCCTCAATTTATAAAAAGATTCTACTTAATAATACAAGCTCTTTCGTGTGGAATAAGTGTTGGCCCACCTAAATTTGTTATGAAACTGCTGAATTGTTTGTTTCTCTAAACCCGTGTTTTTTCGTGCCAATTTCAGTACACAAAGAGCATGGGGCAATTATTTTGGAATCAGGATCCCTCAAATTGGAATGATATCTGAGGAAGCTCGAGAGTCGAATTAAACATTTCAAAAGATTCCGAGAATATAACAAACAACAGGAAATGTTCAAGAGCATACGGAAACGAAAATATTATAAATAACTTATTGATATCATTAGATCCGGTTCTTTCGAGAATATGATATTGAGTATATGAGAACCCAATATGATAAACCTTCATTTCAACCATCAAAAAGGAAGCAAATAACCTCCTGAAAGTACTAAGAGATAGATAAGTAGCTGTACACAGAGATTTCAGGTATTTTACTTATCGTTGTAATAGTATCACATATGATAATTGGATATATTGGAAAAAATGAAAAATTAAATTAATGCAAAATTGAAGATTTACTTCAGTTATAATTAAAATAAAAAAAAAACTGATGTGGGCAACACATGACTTCCTTGTACGCCTATTAAACTATAAATCGGTGGCTCAAAAAGTGATCCTGAATTTGGTTACTAGTTTCCGAAGATCGCAGTATCTCAAAAACAACACTCGGCGTCGCGACATCCATCTATTGACACACACACACACACAAATAGGGACGAAAACCAGTATTTTACACTAAATTTTAACACTGAAAACAAGTAATAAAATATTTAATTGGATTGGAAACCAAATTGCGATTGTAACCTTTACTACCGAAACATATGATTTATGCATTTAATTTAAATATAATTTTTGATGAAAGCCTAATATGATCTTCAAGTAAAGTACCGTTTTCGGCTCACCAATTTTAAACAAAATATAGTAAATACATTCACATCAATATAAAAGTCCTATTTACCAAATTTGAGATGTTTTACATTATATTTTAACATAATTTTTGATGAAAGTCTAATATGACCTTCAAGTAAAGTACCGCTTCCGGTTTTCCAATTTAGACCAAAATCTAGTATTTTATTTAAATCAATATATAAGTTATAAATACCAAATTTGAGAAGTTTTGCAAAATATTTTAATATAATTTTTGATGGAAATCAATTATGACCTTCATGTAAAGTACCACTTCCGGTGATTAAGCAGTGACCAAAAAGGGAGGTTAAAAACTAGGTTTTATAGCAATCTTAAATACAAAATTTCAACTGTCTACGGCTAACCGTTTTTGAGTTATGCGAAATACGAACCAACGAACGTACGTAGACACCACGACGAAACTAGTCAAAATGGATTCAGGGTTGGTCAAAAAGGATATTTCCATTGAAATCTGAAAACCGAAAATTTTCGCGATTACAATACTTCCTTTACTGCGTACAAGGAAGTAAAAAAACTATCGCGTTTCGGGGCAGAATTTTTCCTTATTTTTAATATTAATTCCATCTTATCAGACATTCTAGTTTAACGTTTTAACAGTAGCTATCACATTACGTAATTGCACATATCAAATCAAAGACAAAAAAAAAACACCCCACAAACACACATCTCGCTTGGGGCAGAACTTCATTATGGTTTACCACTGAAAAAATTTCTATAGCGAAATTCGCGTTGCGCATCGGCAAAAGGGTAAAAATTTATGCATAGTTTTAAAATTTTCATGGTATAATCTAGGAAAATAAAATAAAATTTTACGCACACTCTGCACTTCAATATGTTATGTATATATTGAGATAAGTAAAAAAATTATAATTTTTTTACGACATATTTTTAAAAATCGTAAACAATCAGCAAGTTGTGATATAAATCTCTATACTTTCTTAAACTTATCTATAAAACAAAGGAAAAATAAAGAAAATATTGATAAAAACTAGAATTATTAGTAAGCAGATTTTTTTGTGAAATAACCAAACATAGTCATAGATTTTTATCAAATGAAAATTTGTTAATCTAAGAATATAATGTGGATTTACTTAGGAGGAAAATGACGTTGAGACGTTGAGATTCTATCATAAATAGAACGATCAGAGCGGGATTTTGTCTCGAAAAAGTACGCTTTGAACCAATGTGCGTCGGAACTAATTAAAACAGTACAGTATCTTACTATGTGTTTCATTTCAGACTGCTCTCTCGACCATCTTCTTGATTTTATCTCTGGTCAACCCATCATTAAAAATAACTTACCATTGATTATTTATCAGTCAATGATGAAATGAAGTAAACAAAATAAATGATTTCTCGACATCTAGTTGTTACTCTGTCTTTTTCTGATCTAGACAGATCTCCTGCCAATATTTCCACAGATGGTAGACAACACGGAGCATATGTCTGGATAAAACACATTGGGCGTTGGAAGCGTAGAATGGGGACATTAGAAGAGATAAAGAGAACATGGAGAGATAGAACAGAACAGAGAGGGCAATATTTTCGCGTTATCTCGAGGAGCCTTTACTCTTTACGGCCTCAGCTAACAAACGCTCTTGGTATCTAGGTACTTTCTCTGTCTTCGGTCCGGAACCAGGTTGTCCGTATTAGGACGGGAGGAGGGGAAGGATGTAAGGGGATAGCACTCCTTCTAGATACCTAAAGGGCTGTCTTCAAGCTTATAAAAAAAAATTGCATAAAATGTTGCAACATCCAAAGCATACGGTAAAATTCCTAACAGTCAAATAAACGTGATTAAATTGATATAAGAATTTTTCAAGTTAAGTATAGTCTAGTAAAATTATTAGCTAACCTATTAGTAATAGTAATATAATTTCTGTGATTGGTTTCTCTGAAGAAATCTCTGAAGAAAACGACAGGTAGACTTTATACTATCGTTTTTTTCAGACATTTTTACATAAGAATCCATTCACAGAAATTATATTACTATTACTACTAGGTTAGCTAATAATTTTACTAGTCTATATTCAACTTGAAAAATTATATCAGTTTAATCATTGACTATTAGGAATTTTACCGTATGATATGGCTGTTTCAACCCATTATGCACTTTTTTACTTCCTTGTACGCAGTAAAAGAAGTATTGTAATCGTGAAAATTTTCGGTTTTCAGTTTTCAACGGAAATATACCTTTTTAACATCCCTGAACCCATTTTGACTAATTTCGTCGTGATGTCTGTACGTACGTTCGTACGTATCTTGCATAACTCAGTTAGCCGTAGAAAGTTCAAATTTTGTATCTAGGATCACTGTATAATCTAGTTGTGAACCTCCCTTTTTGATCATTGTATGATTACAGGAAGTGGTACCTCACTTGAAGATTATTACGGATTTTCATCAAAAATTACATTTAAGTATAATGCAAAACTTCTCAAATTTGATATATAAGATTTATATAGTAATATAAATAACATAATAAATTTTGGTCAAAATTGGCAAACCGGAAGTGGTACTTTACTTAAAGGTCATATTAGACTTTCATCAAAAAATATATTAAAATGTAACGAAAAACATCTCAATTTTGGTAAATTAGACTTTTATATCGATATGAATGCATTTACTAGATGCTCGTTAAAATTGGTGAGCCGAAAAGGGTACTTTACTTGAAGGTCTTAATCAACATACATAAAAAATTATACAATCGCAATTTGGTTTCCAATCCAACTAAACATTTTTATTACTTGTTTTAAGTGTTAAACTTTAGTGTAAAATACTGGTTTTCCTCCCCATTTGTGAGATAAACAAGTCTGCAGCAGGAAAATAAGATATAAGTTGAGTGGGTTTTGCCGCTTAAAATGTCGAAACTGTCGATTTCCAATGCTTTATCTAGAGATATTGACAGTTTTAATGTTGTCACGGAACAAGAAGAAATCTCTTGGAAACTAGTTACCTACTGAAAGAAAACGACATATAATAACGGAATGACACCTCCAGAAACGAGAGTATGTGTGTGTGTGTGTGTGTGTGTGTGTGTGTGTGTGTGTCAATAGATGGATGTCGCTTGAGATACTGCAATCTTCGGAAACTAGTAACCAAATTGAGGATCACTTTTTGAGCCACCGATTTATAGTTTAATAGGCGTACAAGGAAGTCATGTGTTGTTCACATCAGATATTTTTTTTTAAGCTTGAAGATAGACCTTCATGTATCTAGAAGGGTGCTGTCCCCTTATGTCCCTGATGCAGAAAATCTGCTTGGGCAAAAATTATTAGCTAACCTTGAAGTAATTGTAATATAATTTCTGTGATTGGATTCATATGTAAAAATCTTTAAATAAAACGGTAGTACGAATTATACCACTTCTAGAAGTTGCGAAGGCCTTCAAAAATGACAGATTTTTCAAAATTATCGCCTTACATTTTTAATTTACAAGACCTAAAATATTGCACTAAGCATAAATGTGTAAAGTATTAAAATATAAAGAATTAAATTTCGCAAATTTTCTCATGTGTTCGTTGTTATTTTTTATTACGGAAAGATAGTTCTTAAACGATTGCAATTTATTATTTATTTCTCTACGGTGTCCATTATAAATCGGCTCAAATGATGATATGATTTTCAGAGCCAAACAGAGGTTCTAATCATAAAATGCCTGAGGAAAAATTTGTAGTTCTACTTCTATAGTTTGCGTAGTAAAAATTTTATAATTTTTATGTAAGAATCCAATGACAGAAATTTTATTACGGTTATTTATAGGTACAGCAAAATTGTATGCTAACTTTACCAGTCTAGTACAGGAATGTATCTATGGTTTAGTGCAAAGAGAGTTTCTGCAACCAATAAATAAAATTTTAAAAATTTGGATGTTATAGGAAGATTTCGAAAGGAAACACAATGGTTACTGACTGAAATACATAATATCGCTTATGGTCACTGCCAATGCATCTGTGGCAATAAATGATATTTTATTTAATTTTAATTAATTATTTTTTTTTTAATTCTGGAACTAGTGTAGTTCCTAAAAATATTAAAACCTTTCCTATATCTTTCTGACCCTCGGAAATGATTAATTATTTTTTTAAATTTTATGTGATACGCTTTTTAAATTACTGATGATTTAAAGAACGATATCATTAAAGAATGGGTAAATTGAAGTCAAAATTTCGATATGTTTACCTGAAATTTCTGCGTTTTTAAAGTTTTGCACATCTCTACAGCTCCACCGCACTAGTTTATAGGGTTAACAATTTTTATTTGAATTGAGTTGGTGTTAAGAATGTATCTTTTGGGGATCTCTATTTGGTTCCCCCACACCTCCCTCGGGTTTTTCGATTTTTTAAAATAATTTGCGAATCTCTAAAACTCCTCCAAATTGCTGAAAACCTATTGCATTTGAAAGGAAATTAAATTACCTATAAAACAAAAAAAGTTGCATCAAAATTTTAGGTACTGCTATCTTCGGGAACTAGTTACAAATTCAGGATCACTTTTGGGGCCATGGATTTATAGTTTAATAGGAGACACGGAGCTTTTTTTTTTTTTTAGATTTTTGGATTCTACGTATCTTGTAACGTAAAATTTTGAAAGTGAGTCAATTATATATTTTTTTTCTTGATCGATCACAATTTGAATATAATAAACCAAAATACCTAAAGAGTTCCTATTTCCTATGTACATCTTATTGTGTGCCTGATGTTAATTTAAATAAAATATCCTTTATTCATTGTTCCCATTTCACTTTCTAAATTAGTACATAGTTCTGAGTCGTCTATTATTCATAAGTGAATGACGAGCATTTCTAAAATACTTTCCATACGACAACATGACAGTATATCCTTCATAGATGATGCTAAAATTAGAAGTGAAATTGCCCTACAGAGCGCTAATAATAGAGAACAAGTTAGGTGTCATTAATATCTTGGCCGACAGAAGACCGGGAATGGAACAATACCACCCTCTGACAGTTTGTAATACAATTACCTTTTCATTGTCAAGGCCTAATAACTCGATCAAACGCTATCAACACCATTTACACGCGTGTCAACATCAGGCCTCAACAAAGCAATAACAGGTCTATAGCTGTCAGCTTAATTCACATGTTTATCTCCTCATTACATTACCAGTTATTACTGTATTTTTATATTTTCTTGAAGAAAAATGCTCGGGTATTTTATGGTTGAATATTAAATATCGGTCTTGGTTTTGATAGAATCGGGAACAATCTATTTTTCATCAAGGAACCATCCTTGAGCTACTCATTTGTTGTATAAATATATATAAAATCTACAATATTTCTGTTTATAAATGTATATTATGATTACATGTATGTATATATTTTTATTTACATAATTAACCAATCACAGATTCAAAAAAAAACCTCTAGAAATCCCATAATCAATTTATGATATAATTAATTTTTTTTTTTTTTTTCACGGAACAGCCGTAGAGACTACGCGAATATCATTATTTTCAGTTCCCTTCATTCTCCTTCTCCCTTTCTTTCTTTCTTTCTTCCCACTTTTTCCTCATTCTTCCCGATTGTTCTTTCCTTCTTTCTTCGGTCAACGCCACTCCTTTTCTCGCATCTCTCTTTCCCACAAGGGCCTTAATTTCTTAACAGTCTTGGTCTGTTATTTTCAGTCTCTCAGTTTCTTCCCTCATCTGTTTGATGTACCCCCCCCCCCCTCCAGCACTCTTGTATCCCCTCATTTTATAGAATTTCTTGTATATTTCCTTATTAGGTCTCAACCTATAGCCTTCCTGTGTCTTCTTTAGGCAGTAAATTCTTCATAGTATTCTTCTTTTTTTTCCTAACATTTTCCTTAGGCTGGGGAGGGAAGCGGTTTCCATTCCGTACAGTATCTATATAAATATAATATATTTATATATATAAAATATGTTATAAACAAAAAAAATAATAAAAAAAATAAGCCGTGTGACGTTTCAGCATTTAGTTGTCCTTTTACTAAATGTAGGATTATTATTGTATTGTATTGTATTATTGACTAATCATTATAAATATTTTAATATCCAATTTGTTTTTGTTTTTTTAATGAACATTCTAATTAAAAGAGTAATTAAAATGTGTCTGCAAAGTAAGGTGTAATTATTTCTTTAAATTTTTTTCTAGTTGATTTAATTTATTTTTAGATTTTCGACCACTAAGGTTATTTTCCCAAAAATTATAAAGTTACCTGTGTTATATACAATCGTGACTGTATGTCACACATGCAAATTGGGGTTGCATTGAATATTAAAAATCACAATTATTCATAGTCTATTATTTTTTAAAATTAGTTATTATTAAAATTTATTTATTAAATAAAAATTCTTTTTTTTAGTCCATATTTTTAAAAACTTCCCAATCAACCAGAACAAATCAAATGAGGCGTGGAGACGAAAAAGAGGAAAAATCTAAAATAGAAAAAATTTTCAGAAATAAATCAGAATTAGATTTGTATAATTTTTTTTTTAATTTTCCTAGTACCAAATGTTTAAATAATTTGAGTGAATTGGATTTATTGCATTCTGCATGGTAAAATAAAAGAAAGTCAATAAACTATGAAAAAACGCATGACCATTACTATATTTTATTAATTTAATTATTTAGCATTCATATGAAACAATAATGTGAAAAGGAAATTTAAAAAAATAAAAAAGTATATATATATTTCCTCAAGACTTTTTTTTTTATCCTTTTTTTTATAAAAAGCGCCAAAAGTACTTTAACTGTTGTGATTTCGGTATTGGTATATTACAATAAAGCATCTGACATGAGCTAAAAATAAAAATAAATTAAAATGTAAATCCATTGAAGCAAAATAAGAGATTGTGAAGAGGGGTTTAAACCTTATCAACAGTAGAGGAAAAAAAAAACTTATATCATAATGGCCGATAATGGAACATTTTAATCGTTTTTGTTTGTGGTGTTTGTATTCCAACATCCGGGAGAAGTTCCGGTGATGGTATCTCTAATAAGCTCAAATTTTGGTAAGCTCGAATTAGATTAGAATTGATAAAAGTGAAAACGTTATAAAAATGGTAAATGGGGATTTAACATTACTCTAATGTTTTAATAACTTCTGTTTCCGATTTGTTTCTTCCAGAGAATTTTTTCTCGATGTTATTTACTTGAGGATGTCTCTTCATGATTAAACAAAATATATTGAACTCAATAACATGATATTGATCTTTTCGGTACAACTTTACAAGAGGGACGCGTTATCACTGGTTCTTCCGAACTTATGAGAAGGTCACGGGACTAGCACACTCTAGTGCCATTTGTGCTAACCAACTGCTTTGTATTCTTATTTAACATCCGTATTCATTGGAATTATTACATATTATTTTAAATTGTTAGTACTGTCGATTTCCGGTGATCTGAGGAAGTTGTAGTAATAATTTCAAGGAGTGATAATTGATATTACGGTAGGGACCCGACCTCAATTGAAAAGGAGCGTTTGGGGTTTGGTTATCTCTTGAGCGAGCGCAGCGAGCGGAAGTCAAACTATGATCTAATTAAAGCAGTAATAATTGAAAAATCGGTTAGACCCCGACCTCAACTGCAAAGGATCCGTCGATGTTTTGTTTATTTCTTGGGCATAATAAGCAGAACTTAACTTAATATTAATAAGCGGAAGTTGACAACACTAATAATTTTAAATAATATGTAATTAAAGCAGTAATAATTTTAATAATTCCAATGATCACGAATGTTACAATTGAATGCGAAACAGTTAATTAGCGCAAATGGCGCTAATGCTAGTCCGGCGCCTTCTGGTAAGTTTGGGAGGAACCAGTGATAATGCGCTCCTCTTGTAAAGTTTTACCACTTTTTCTATAGTATATTGTTATTTTCTTACGGTATTTCTTATGGTATTTTGTATTGTATTTTAATGTTTACCTCATATATACGAGTTAAATTAATGTTGAAGAATTTTTCTTTTATACTCTCCGGATTGATCGGCTAAACTGCTTAACCGACGACGTATTGGTCCCGACAAGAACGGATAAGCGAGAGTCTAGAGTACTCGTTTATCCAAAAGAGTCATTAGCGGCTTTTGGATTGAAATCGATCTTTGGAATATCAAGGTTTTAACTGACAAAATCGAAGAAAATTAGTCAGTGTGGCAAGGTTCTACCTGTCATCTGCTACAAGTAGAACGTACTCATGCTGCAATATATAAATAAATATCCGAGTTACAACAACGCATGATCACATACCAATTTTTTGTAGTTTTCAAAAGTTGTTTTGCAACATCAGTTATACAAAGTATGCAGTTCATTGTGACAAGCATCGACTTGTACCATATCAAAAAATCACTTTTATAGGTGGACATCTTACTTAATAATGAGTTGATGAAACTTAGACATCAATTTACACGAAACACATGATGTGTTAGTTGGATCTTGTCATTGCAGAGGGTCGAAATATTGAATCACATGAAAAATTTTCAAGGGTTTCATGAAATCATGAACATGATTTCAAGTTGCATCATCGTTATGATTTGAGTAATTGTTGTGTAAGCGTTTGCTTTAAGCTTTCTTCATTATCTTAATACTGTTAATAATAATAATAAAATCGAAAGAAACTTCTTTTTATTTATGTATATATATATATATATATATATATATATATATATATATATATATATATATATATATATATATATATATATATATATATTCGAATATATATGTGTATATATACTTTTTTTGGTCTTATATCATATTGATAGGGAATATTTCGAAGAGCTAAAGTGGATACATGGATTGTGAAATTGGAGCGGACTGGTTGATGGGGCCACCGTATTGGGTACAATAAGTTGGTTCCGGCTGTTAGAGGATAGAGGGGTAGATACCATTCTAGATACTATCTACCCGATTGCTATTTTCTTCTCAGGGGCAGCCAAAGTTCCATCTTGGTCTGATATTTTTCCCTTTCTAGCTTCGATGTTAGAAGAGGAAGCTATAAAGTAAGTAGCTTCGATGTTAGGTCTTTCCGAAATATGAATCCGCCCAAGGTTTCGTTTTTTTTTTTCTAATCCTATTTCGGAGGAGAGCTTCGTTCGGAATATTCGTTCTTTTATTTCTATGATTTTTTTTTTGTTCCCTATTCTCAAGTAGCCTATTCTTGTATTTATCTTTAGAGTTTCGCACATAATTTGTCACTTATATTTGTTCTATTCTCGACTCTCAACTACTGGCAATACTCTGAATTTGGCAAAAAATGCATTATTGTCTCTTTTAGAGCTTCCCTTCAGCAGTTGAACTAACCCGATTGGACACCAAAGCCTTTGGATTATCCTACAATGACAGCCCATTGGAAACAGACTAATGTTGAATGTCCCATTGGATAGATAAAAAGCCCTTTGTGATGATGGAGGTTGTTAGCTGAGTAATTGACAAGACCACCTTTGACTACGTAAGGGGCCTGTAATCGCTACATTGGGGCCCTACCTTTCACCTTGTACCTTTCCAAGTCCAATATCACCGGTCTCCTCAATACTTGAGAACACATTTTAAAATTTATATATTAATGGAAGGTATGTCAGTTGCGGAATGTCAAATTCTAGAAATCATCTGTACCGTCCAAAAATAATTTATTTTTTTCAACCTAAAAAATGATTATAGTAGACGCCCTTAAGGATATGAGCTTAAGTTGGAATAATGTGAACCTGAATCAAAGGCCTTTTAGATGTTTATGGGCGATACATGCACGTTCTCAGAGTACGCTGACCTCGCCGGCAAAAGGCAAGGTAATATAATATGAAAATAAAATAAAATTAATGGGATATATAGATAAAAATTACCGCTTTTAAAAAAAAAAAGTTTAAATTTTTATTTCTTTAGTATAATACAATGTCAACCATATTGTAGCCAGTTTATCGATACCACGTTCGTACCGCTTCTTGGGAAAGCTTTCGAAAAGCGTTTGTACTACGGTTTCAACCTCTGTAAGATTATTAATTTTTTCTCTAAAAAAAAGTGGGTTATGGAACAAAATATGTGATAATATGATGGGGTGAGGTTTAGAATATATGCTTATATTATTCTATTAACTCCCGTAGCTCTCGGTGGAGCAAAGGGCCCCAACGAACAACTTCCATCCATCTCTATTCCCAGCCAGCGCCTTCACCTCGCTACAAGTCCTTCCTGCCTGCTCTGCCTCATTTAGCACGGACCTCCTCCAGGTGATGCGAGGTCGTCCTTTTTGGCTTACTCCTTGGGGATTCCAATCAAACAAATTTGTAATGGATAACTCTTTTGTAATTCCAAAAAACGCAAATCATCTCGTGTATTTTTCAAGAGAATTTCACAAATCTCTACGCTCTTAACGGATTGCTGTGGCGTAAGTTCATGTAGGAACAGTCTACTGCTCTTTTCCACTTTTCCTATGCCATGAAGATGATGACTAGAGGTGTCCTTCAACACTGCACAATTCCAAGTAACTACGCGAGTACTTCCAGGTGGATTTGATTCGACAGATTGCTGCAGAACCTCATCAGTATCCACTGATGTTCGCCCTGAGCCCTTCTTCTGTTTCAAGGACGTATCTCCGCTGCTGAATGTTTCAATCCAACGTCTTGCTGTGCGATGACCAAGGACACCTTCAGTTTGAATAATTCCACGTTCTGCTTCAACGGCTGTCATTCTTTACTTTCCAATAGTGTCTTAATATTATAAGTATTTCGTAAGAAACCATCGTCTTGTTCAACTCCAACTCATGAGCTAAGAGTTTATTGAACCGGTCAAATGTTTGAAAACAATCTTAGGTCTTTAGTATTGGTTATTCGTAAATATCGAATTGGTTTAAAGTGGTTATTTACATTTTTTTTAATTAAAAAAATGATAAAACGGTCATTGATAAATTAATAAATAGTTTAACTATTATGAGATACATTTCTTGACCGCTAAGTGGACAATCTTATCCTTCATTATCTATACTCTTTAAGGGACGACTTGGTGTGGCCGGTACGGTTGCTGGATTAACTCCATGCGATTTTTTCTCAGAGGATATCTCAAGGACAAGATGTTTAAACACCGACTTCGTTCTTTCGATGATTGCAAGGAGAGGATCTGCCAAGAAATCAATTCCATTCCACCAGAAATTACTAGAAGGTTGATGGAAAGTTTTCGGGAACCTCAATAACGGCCGACAGTTGGAAAATGTAGTTTTTAAAACTCACTGAAATAAAACTATTTTCAATGTACTATTTGTAAATAATACTTTTTTTTCTATAGGCATTGGTTTGTTTATATGCCCCTTCAAAATGTGTCAGTTATACCCTGCATTTAAATATTTCTTTTTAAAACATATCAAACTAATATTTTTTCAACGAAGCACACTTGAATTAAAATTCCTGAATCCCTTTTATAAATAAACTGAGCTCGAATTGTTAGTTGGAATAAAACAAGAGAAATGTTATAATCCCTAGAATATTTTTTCTGATCTCCATTTTATTTTGTTCTTAAGTTTTTAGAAAGGCTAAAGCTTATTTTATAATTGCTGCTCGTTGTAATGACTTCTCAGCTCAGTAAATAGTTTTTAATTGCTTTATCCGCTTTAATTAAAATTTTATTTTTTATTCGTCAAAAACCCGTTCATTAGGAATTAAATTGCTGCTATTCATGTAATTTATACATTAAAAAAATAGATATTTAATGGTTGCAATGATTATGAAATAAATAAGGATTTGACTATTTTATTTTTGTACATTTTAAAAATATACTATTAACTATATATAATAGCTAAAGCGCTAAATCTATATAATAGATTATCTTATAATAGATAATATAAGATAATATGATATTAATCTTATATATCATCTATATAATAGATAAAGCTCTCTCGCTCAGTCTCCAATGGCTTTCAATGCCAGTTACACGATTGAGTGAGAAGCGCTGGGATATCCTGGAGTCATGCTTTTCCATCCATAAGTGGGAGGACAAGCCAGGCTCGGGGTTTCCCAGGCCGATTGTAAATATTGTATGTAAATATGCCTGCGTTGAAGATGTTAGGTTTATTTTCTTTTAAATAAATAAGTTCATTTATTATTTCTTGTATTAAGTTTATTTTTTAGTTTGTTATTATGCCATATTTTTTTTTTAATTTTCTGTAAATATGGTATGCATGATTTCTTTGATCATTGTTTCTGCTGAGATAGAACGTAATATTAATCAATAAATAAATAGTTTGTTTAAAAAAAAAAAAAAAAAAAAGAAAAAAGCAATATCGCGTTCCTGTCGTTTTTGGCTGGGGCTGTTAAGAATTGAAATTAGTTTATTTTTTTTAATTTAATAACTTTTTTATTGACAAATATTACAACATGTAGCAATACCTATCACTTTTACCTAAAAGTGATAACTATAATACGTTCTAACAAAAAAAATAAGAATAAATATTAAATTAAATAAAAATAAATAAATAAACACAATCAAAATAAGTAAATAAAATAATAAAAAATGGGAAATATAAAATAAAATATTAGTAAGTGGAACTAAAATACAATAGTAAAATAAGGATACTAATCACTTCCACATAAATACTATATTTTCACACTTGGTCTGAGGATCCCGAATCCGCTTCACTATCGACTTGTGGAAGGTAAAGCCGAGCCCTATGAGATCCCAGCGCATTTTTCTCACCGCCTCAATGGAGATTGAGTAATAGATCTATAGCCGCTAACACTCTGAGAGGATGATCTGGCCACTTCTAGAACTCTTATTGTCAAATTCATTTTACAGTAGAGACCACTGTCGGTTTAACCTTCGGGGTATTATAGGGATGAATAGAGCTGGATAAGGATTGAACCAGAGGATTCTGATGATTGGAAAGGTTCAGATGAAATTTTAAAAAATTGGTCGTTATAAGGTCAAGGACTACAGCGTGACCCTGATTACGAAAAGTGTTCCTTTTATAAAGTTTTTGCCAAAGAAGACCTATCTATACCATTTCCTAACAGAATGCCCCATATTGATTGAACTACGTATCCTTTATTTTGGAAAACGTATTTCGTCTAGGAAAGAAATTATTTCTCCGTTAATCGAACTGCTGGCTTATAGTAACTTATTCCCGACATGCTTGGAGAGTTAGTTATGAGTGAATCTCAGATATCTTAAATTTATTTTTATTTCTTTATTCTTCAGTTGTGCATTTTATTTTATTATTACTTTCCTTGCCTTTATTATTTAAACAGTAAACTCTACCAGACACGTGAGGCCATTGCCTCATTTTTTTTTACATATGTAAATATTTCAGTTTAATAAAGTATTATTTTATTTTTTGGCAGGTACAATAGAATAATTGAGAAAATAAAGTAATTAATTCCTTCCCTAAATTTACTTTTAAATAATTATAGGTCAGTTTCTTAAACCACAATCTATTGTAAATCGTATGAATAAAGTCAAAAACATTTTTTTTTTCACTATACGATTATTTCACATTTATTGAAAATTATTATTGATTTATATTTTAGAAATATGAATACCATAATAACATCATCATAAAAGATAATATCTTCATAAAAAATAGATGAATCGTAATTGAATAATAAATATATTACACCAAGGCATTTCATCATTTCTCCATTAACATTTCCGAGACTTCTCAGAAATTCAATGAATTTTTAACTAGACTTGTTCAAAAACGATAGGAATCAAGGACCACCGAGGTAGAGAAAAAGCCATTATTTAAGTTCACATTTAGATTTTTTTTTTAAATGGAATATTGTCTTAGTAACAAATAAATACATACTTTATGTATGAAAATTAACACTTTTTTTCGTAAAATTCCCAAAGTAAAAAAATATATGTTGGCACAAAACTAGAAGTTAAGTTTTACTGTTTGGAGATATATGGTGTAAGGGTTTTCGTAGTTATATATTAATACCATATTGTCAATATATAATATATTATATGGTATATAGGTTAATAATATTATGTATTAGCACATAGTTACTTTAATTTTGGTATCTAATAGCAATTACTCTATTGTTATTTTCGCCATATTTTTTTATGGTTATTAATATGAAACTTTGAAATTAATGACTTTGATGTTAGCTTTAGTTGTATGCTGATGATATATTTCGGCCTTTTCTCAATAAACTACAAATTCATAGGTGTTTTGCTTTGTATTGAATCCATATTCAAAACGATGACATTTATTTTCGAATTTAAATAATTAATAAAACTTATTACGAAATTTGTTATTTTAAGTTATAATTGAAACAACCATAAACCCTAGCTTAAACCAAATAATCCATCGAAATGTTTTTCAACTAATTTTTTATTCAATACATGTTAAACTTATTTATAATCATATAATAAAAGTCTTGTGTACTTAGGGCATGCAACGTTGTTATGACTTTATGCAGAAACCAAGTATATTAGGCTAATACTAATTTAATCTTAACCCTTATTAACTTAATTTATAAGATTAATTTGTATTTTAGAAGGTTAATAACCTTACAAAATACGAGTTATTACTATCTATATTGTCATTGCATTTTTTTATTATATTTGTGCAGCTGTTGTTTGAAATGTTTTCCCTTATTTTTTTTTTTTACCAAAACGAAGAGGAATAAATAAATACAAATAATGTCTTGTATTTTTTCCCTGTGATGGGTCCTTCCACTCATTAATTTAATAGCTCTTTATATTTTATCACTGATAAAAAATTATGACCAATATTTCCCACCGAAAACTAGTTAGATTATCGTTTAATTTAAAAGTTTAAAACGCTAAGACTTCAACAACTTAGTGTGTACGTTATATATAACGTTTATTTCCCCTCTTTGTTTTATATAAAGATTTCTATATTTTGTTCTTTACTATATTATTATATGTATTTTTGTAAATATTTTTTATAGCAGATGAAAATATTTTTGTTTGTGTTTTCTATACACAAGATTTTGCTTAGATGATTTTTTTTTTTTTTACCTCTGTCTTATTTTAGTTGCGAATATATTGATTCACTTATATTCATTTTTTTTTAATAACTATGTGGCTAATATTTTTTTTTATTTCTTACTATATATACATAGTATAATTAATATAAATTTTTGGGCTAGTAGAAACACGATGGCTTCAAAATGGAGTCTGTTTAGCGTTTGCAAGCTGTTAAATACTAATCAAACGATAACAATAGTCCAACTACCACGGTCCTCTTAAGTCTTAATTGTACTTTGATAGTTTGCGCCCAATAGTACCAGCACCAGTACCAGTACCGTACCAGCTCCTAATACTCTATTGATTTTAGTTATGACAACATTAATTTTAATTTGACAAGCCCATTTGATTCACAACGATCCTCTTGTTTCAATTATATTAACCGGGTCTTGGTCCCTTCTTGTAGCCTTCACGTGACATTTTTCTCCAGATGAAATATTCTGTGCAATACTTTATTTTTCTAAAATCTTATTCAATTTATTCGAAAGGAAGAACAACTCTTTAACCTGAGCTCTTTAGGCACAATTGAAACTATAATAGTTATGTAAATTTTTATTTCATGTTTCTCTGCCTGAATAGGCTCACATCAATGTACGTATAAAAATATAATTTAATTAGAAAAAAAAACTTCAGATATAATCTTAGTGAAGTTGATGGATATGGATATTAAAATTGGTGTTGATGTAACTCCATGCATTAATTTACTTTCTGTATGTTTACATGTACAAATGTACGGAGTTTTCTTTATTTCGACATCCGCAGATGATTGGGACGGAATGCATTTGTACAATCAGCCGCAAATGCAGTGGAAGGCACCCGACTACTACAAAAGTTTCAATATTTCGTAACTTCACTAGCAAACCACCAGTGTGCTTGAATATATACAAGTACATCCCGTCCCTTGGGACGGATAAGATTATTTTCGTTGACATTTTTGTTTTTTATTAAATTATTTTTTATTCTGACGTTTTTAGTTTTCGAGAATTGGCCCTTTATATTTTATTAAACATGGTCATGAAATTGCACATTATATGATATGAAACAACACAAAAAGTCTAAAATTCATAGTATGTAATGGAATATTTTTCCAGTATTTTGAGCTGAAATTGTTTTAAAACATTCAGGGGAATCCACTGAGAAGTTTCAGCCTTCCAACATAAAAATCGGTTGAGCCGTTCTATCAAAAAATCGTTTCATACAAACGGATAGGCTAAAATTGTAAATATCGAAAAAATTTTTAGTCATTTTTTTAAGAGGACCTAAACATCGTAATGTAATCATAATTTTAAACTGTATAGATAGTATCAATAGTTATTAAAAAAAATCAATTCGATATATCAATAAAAATATCCTTATTTTTAACCTTTTACAGAAAGGGAAAAGGGTTTCATTGAATTGAAGGTTAGGCAGGGACATTGTTGCAATTTGTTGGATAGGACCAAATCTAAAATTTCCCAATTATAACGAATATTCTAATTTTCCCTACTATATTAAATATTTTAATTTTCCCAATTATATTATACAATATTATAATTTTCACCAACATTTCTGGATTTGAACTTACCTACTTACCTATTGCGAATGTTGACCCAACAATATTTTTTTTTTCTCTATTGAAACGCAACATTATATCGATAAAATCTCTTCTTAACTCTAAAGGTATATATCGTATTTTTAGTTTTTGAATATATCGAGGAAAAAAAACATCCATATATCGGGCCTCAATATTTTAAATCTTTTTAAGGGACACACACACATCGATATTTCTATTCGGATATAATTAAGATATTTTTTTTATAACATGGATATTTCTTGGACGATATAATTATGTAAGATAATGTTTGAATAATATTTTTATTTGTGTACCGATATTTAATTAAGAAATTGTTTTTGTAATATCGATATTCCTGGTACGAGATAATTAAGATATTGTTTTTATAGCATCAATATTTCTGTACCAATATAAGCTATATATTGCTTTTTCAATGTGAATATATATGTGCCGATATCATCAAGATATTGTTAACCAATATCAATATCGATATTTTGCTTTCGATATACCATCCTGAGAATACATACAGTCACTATAGGCAGCAACCCGAACACAACCCACACCACAAGTTCAAGCTTTTATTGTCGAATCTACCGTCCTCATAGATAGAATTTATTTTATATATGTTTCCCCTTTTATTTTTTTAATATCGGTTTTCGATACACAAATTTTAATATCGATATATCGAAAAATATGTAGATATATATATTTATAAAAATCGATATATCGATATTTTTTCAACATCCCTAGGCTAAAACTCTCTACCCTCCTCGTGGATATGCCTTAGTAAACAGTAAACATTTTTGGCTTATTTATTTTTTCTCTCAGATCTTCATTTGCGGATCCGTGCATTATTCGTTGTACTAATAATAATCTTTTATGAAGTTTTTTCTTATTTGTTATTTCGTATATTCTCCTGCAATTTTTTTGTATTTTTTATTTTAAGCATTAATTCCATACGAAAAATTCCTGTTCAGTGAGCCTTTGTCGTAAGAATCGAAGTGATGTCTCATTTCTCCCCAGCGAACGAAAAGTACTGTTTATTAGAACCGACGGTTAGGGGAATAATGGAGATTATCAGGCGCTTACATCTGGGGGAGAGGCCCATTGTCGTCCACAATAAGTTATTAAACGGTCCGGCTTTAATCCAGTCTTAATCCCTAGCTGACTGGGCTAGCTACCCATTCTCTATTGCTATTGGTCGAAGCCGATGGGTGGGGAGCGAGAATCGCCGCTATTGGTCCGCTTATTATGCCCTTTCGGTTCTCATATGGCTGCTAATCGTTCCTGCTATTCCGATTCTTCTCTAGTAATTCGGAACGTTCCAGGAAAATGGGGACTTCGTTAATGAACATTTTTCAGGTAAAATCCTCGAATTATTTAAATCTATGAAAGTGCATTTTATTCCTTTTCGAAACTAAAAATTTTTTTCGACTTACGCATTTATTCAGAAGTATTGCAGATACTATATGTTAGACTGCTTTGAAATAATGTACTGTCTCTATTTGGTTTGCCTTTTATAGACAACTAATGTGAAATGTGTATCTCCGGTCTGCTTTTTAACAGCCATATTAGCATTCTAAAAAAAGACAGGCCAAGTAGTTATTAACATATGTATAGTACTATAAATTATACATAGTGCATATAATATAATGATACTTCAGTAAAACTCCACACTTCTATAAAACTCCACACATCTCTCCGTATGGGATTTAACAAAACTCTTTTGAGAGTTGGTTTGTTAGTTAAAAATAATTATGAGTTAGGTGTGAACTACAAAACTCTTTACTTCCATTTTTCGCATTGTGATATAAGTAATTTTTTTTTTTTTGTTTTTTATCTTTAATCAATTTGCGTTAAGGTCAATTAAAAACTTAGTAGTTTTTTCTATTTATTTAAATGTTTCAGGGATATTTCGATTATCACAATTTCTCATATATATATATATATATATATATATATATATATATATATATATATATATATATATATATATATATATATATATATATATATATATATAATACATTATTTTTACTAAAAATTCTGCTGAACTAGTCAATTCATAAAAGCTAAAAATAATTTAATATGTTACCTAAATAATATCCCAAAATGTTGGGTTTGTCGCTTAACTACTGACTTAAATGAGACTTGGTCAATGAATGATTAGAAAGTTCAAAGTTTAACCAGAGAAGAGAGGTTTTGTATTTAGCTATTTTTTTATATATCATTATTCCAAATTTCTGTAATAAACTTAAGTTCTTCCTTTACATTTTAAGTGTTTTGTAGATATTTTTTTATTAGTGAGTTTTCTTTAATTTTCCTTTATGTTATATTTTTTTTCTGATCTAAAACTTTTATCTTATCAAAACTGATTTTATGGGCATTGTTTACTATGTCTACTTAGTGCTTTGTGTTTTTTATTGTATTTAATTGAATTCCTGTGCTGTTTCATGCGTTATTTTAGATTTTGAAAGGATTCACCAATGTATATTTTTCCACCTGTACATTGTATTTGATAGATGTTGTTTATAGTATCCATTTTTTGTATATTATCTTTTAGTTTGCTAAATTGGTTAGAAACTAGGTTATTATATTTCCACGCTATTGTATAATTATTCTTTGTTCTATTGAAACAAAAACAACGCCTACTAAGTTTTTTAATTGGCCTCAAGGCAAATTGATTAAAGATAAAAAAATAACATGGAAAGTCAACAATTGAAAATAAATAAGTAATTATGTCATTATGGATTGATAAATTATTTTGTTTTTATTGAAAACTATTTTCGAATGTTATAAATTTATCTTAAAGTTCTAAAAACACACAAAATTCAAAAATAAGCAATTTAAATTTTTGTGTGTTTTAGAACTGAAGATGAATGTATAACATTCGAAACTAGTTTTCAATAAAAACAAAATTATAGAAGTGGCAAATAATTTAGCAGCCCCTAATTAGATTGATCCTTCTATACCATCATGCGGATGTCCACTGAGTAATTATGTAATCCGGATTGCTGGATTAAGATTTGCAACAACTTCTGATTTTTAAACGTAAAAATGAAAGGAGGTATCACTTTAGATAGATTTAGACTCTTCATTCTGAAAATAAACACATGTTAGTAAAAATAACCTTTGCTATCTCGATTTTAATAAAAATAGGAGTTAGGAGGTTTCGCAGTTTATAACCTTATATATTCAGTTTAGTTCTTTTCGTTTTAATTTAATTAAGGTTCTCCATGCTTGCCATTTGTCTATATTAAAAATACTGTAATATTAAAATAGACATAAAAATACTGTATTTCTACAGATTTTGGGCGTAAGTTAAGTCCAAACCCTCAACTGGTAAAAGCTACCCTTTACGGAGCATGAAGCCAAAACACTGAAGTATTAGAAATCAGCCACCAGTAGATCTATCAGTTGGTCTACTTTCTTTTTCTCTTTTTTTTTGCCATATCCGGAACCTACTGTAGCTCTTCTTCAAAATACTTTGTGATTTACATTTCTCTTTGAAATCTTTCTATTTTTTAAGCGCTTGTCCGCAGTCACCCCAAAACATGATAGCAAGGGCAACTGCAGACCGCTGTTGTGTGACAAGTGTGGGTGGTATTTACCAACCCTTGCTATCATGTTTTGTCGAGACAATTACGGACTAACGAATTAAAACAAAAATTATTTTTATCAATAAATGTATTCAATTATGTTCCACATCCCACTTTCGTAACTCAATGAAGATTGCAAAATGTGAATCTGGGATAAGCTTTAACTTTTTTCGATGAGCAGATCAGTATGATAATCCTCCGGAATTCGAACTATTTTGCACTTGCCCCAAAACCGCTCCTGATTAAATAATGAGTCTTCCAGAAATCTTGTACGCATTTGCCGTTACCTTAATGGGTAAGTGCGTACTAAACACTATTCAATTATATTGTCAATTTCAACAAAATGGATGTGGTTGAAACGTTGGCTTGAATGTTATATTTAAACACAATCGTTTGAGAAACATTTTTAAAAAAAAGAGGATAAAGCTAGCTTCAAAAATAAACATATTACTATCCTGTAAAGTCGAACTTTGTAAAATTTAGTGTGCACTTGCCCCAGATCACTCTACACTTGAGGTAAGCATGATTCAGCCTTATATCCATTCTTCTCTCTCATTTTTATTTTCCTTCTTGTACATTAAGCATCAATGTCATCGAGACTAATGATTTTCATGTAAAGATCAGTAGACATCAAGAGTTCTAAATTTTGAACGCCTATATATGTATTTTTTTTTTATCTGTCTGCTCTCTCTTTTTTTATTTTTTTAAGTTTGTGTCTGGAGGTGGGTTTGCATTTTATATTGTAAATTTAAAGTTTTAAGTTGTTTCTTTTTTTGTGTGTTATCAAAATTTAACTTTGCTGAAGATAATAGGGAAATGACTCCACTAAATGGCTAACTGTTTATTAAGAGATTACTCCTCGACTCGGTTCGGGAAAGGAGATGGAATTAGTTGGAAGACGGTCGGAACTTTTAATCTTTTCAATTTATTCGCGATACAGATTAAGGTGAGTCGGTTGTCTCAGAGCTAAGCTCGCCGGGGCTTTGTTCTAAGTTTAACAATTAACTTAGCCTGATTGACGGCAACTAAATCTCGAATAATTTGTCTTTTTAACTGAGGAAAAGCCTTTTCAAGTTTAGAAGTATTGTTGTTATAAACATTTGTTAGTTTAATGGATTCATCTTAGCACATTCAATATGAAAAATAAATCTCATAATGAAGGTATATGTGTCTTGTCTTTTAAATGAAAGCGATTTTTTTATTTAGAGTTCGCTTATTGCGAAGAAATCATAAGACATATTGACGTCGTTTATTGAAAAAGGCCGTTTAAGCGCCGCGTAGCAAACTTTACAGGAAACACAAGGAACGATTTTTTTTTTTATTGTATAGAGTATGAGTTTATTATCCTAGCAAAACCTTTATAATTACAACATATTTTAAAGGATTTTAGCACTGATTAGGGCCAGAGTGACCATATACAGATGATTTAGAGTCGTAAGTATGTGGTGCTTACGTCATCAATATTCGATCTTTAGACCATTTCCAATTTTTTTTCTCGATATATTGTGAGCGGGAATCGATAGAGGTGGTGTTTACGTCCCGAAATCAGTTGAAACCTAAATGTCAAATTTTGGGCACTTAAGCCTTTTTCAAGAGCTTAAGAATTAATGAAGATTAGACGGAATATATGAGGACGTCAAGAACTCAGCCAGGTAGAGAAAAAGAGGTACAAATAAATGGGCACAACTTCAGGTGCTGCAAGAGTTTCAAATATCTAGGATCTCTAGTAACAGAACATAAAGATATAAGTGCAAAGATCAAAGCCAGAATAGCGGCTGGTAGCAGATGCCTTTTTGCGCTAAATAAAGTGTTTAAATTCCGGGAATTGTCTCGATCTGCAAAAATCACCATTTATAAAAGCATAATAAGACCGGTGGGAACATATGGGAGCGAGACCTGTGTTTTGACTTAGGAGAGCGGGATGATCCTGAAGGTTAGGGAAAGAAAGTTCCTCAGAAAGATATTCGGCCAGGTAAACGAGCATGGTCATTGGAGAATTAGAAAAAATAGCGAGCTCGAACAACTCTTTGGCGATCCTAATATTGTGGCCGTTATCAAAGAAGGAAGACGGCGGTACCTAGGCCATGTGCAAAGGATGCCGGATGTGAGGTTACCAAAGAAGATTTGGTATGATGATGGTAGGCCATGCGGAAAGAGATTGAAAGGAAGACCGAGGCTAAGGTGGTTGGACGACGTGGAGGACGATCTGAGGTGGCTTGGAGTGAGAGGGTGGCGAAGTAAGGCGGAAGAAAGACAGGAATGGCTATCAATTCTGAGTGAGGCAAAGGCCCAGCTAGGGCTGTAGTACCGTTTAGTTTGTTAGTTAGTTAAGCCTTTTTCAAAAAACTACGTCGGTATCTACTCCTAAATTGTGATCACGAAATTTTGTTACAGTTTTAAGTTGCATGCGCAGAAGGGTCAGATGTTTAGTATTTGATACTCGTTCATCATTGCCCTTCTAGAATTACTGTAGTGTTAAATTAACAACTTTTAACCTTCGTTTATATATATATATATATATATATATATATATATATATAGTCGTTCAGATGGAAGAAGGGTGCTACACTACCTGAAATTTTGTTTTTTACTTTTAATATTTTCAACATTAAAAAGTTATTGTTCGTTTATCAATTATAAATTCAATAGTAAAACATAATGACCTCCTTCAAATTGTGATTAGAAATCAACTTTATAAATACTATCTTAATAAACATTATAATAACTTATTTTAATAATATTATTCTCATATTTTGCTTTTGTATGAATAATTGAAAGCATCATTATTTTTGTAATAAATATTATGATATAAAGTTGGAGACGACGCGGGGTGTGGAACGAAGCATTTAAACATTTTAAAGGCATCTACACTGACCATCGTGATAAAGGGTGCTCCCTTTATAACAAACTTTTTGTTGATATTTCCCGAGAGTTTGATTGAATGTGAAACAATTAAAACGTCGGGGAGTTTTGTGAATATAAGGCTTCACTTTAATCTTTATAGATTAAAGCCTTATATTCACAAAGTTCAGTTAGCCTGGCAACTCGAGTTTTTGAATGGTAAAATTAGCTACGGCCCATAGCTCATCTCCTAATCTATTCATCTAACTTCTTTTATTGTTCCATAAAATTATATTTTTAATCTATAATAGTTTGTATTCATATTATATGCAGTACGCATTTATAGTGAGAAGTACATAGTACGAGATTAATGCTTTCAACATATTGGTCAAACATTAATTCCTTTTTAAATTTAATTTGTATGGAAAACGACTTTATGAAAAAAGACTGTTTAAAGCAAAGGATAATATGAACTGATTTTATAATTTGCATAAACGGAATGAGGAAGCCAAAAGTTGACAATAATAAATATAGGGAAATTTTGATTGCTGGATCTATTGATAATAATATTAAAATTTCGGATGAGCATGTTGAAGGTAGATGGTTGATGTATAGCAGAAATATTACACTAAAAAAAAAATGAAAGATACATGGCACTTACTCAGGTTGTATTTCTTCTTGAATTAAAATATTTGTAATTCGTGCCTCCAGACCTCCTCCATCCCCCCATCTCTCTCTCTCTCTTCTCTCTCTCTCTCTCTCTCTCTCTCTCTCTCTCTCTCTCTCTCTCTCTCTCTCTCTCTCTCTCTCTCTCTCTCTCTCTCTCATTTATTCTCTCCCCTATGCCAGGGCGAACAGCTTCTTTAAACTACTCAGCCATTGGTATTTTAAATACCAAGGTATCAAGACTCTACGTAATATGCCGGCTATGTGGACTTTGATTCTGGCTTATTCCGGACTTTTAAGCCCTCTATTTTCCTTTTACCTCCCACAGATAGCGTTGCTTATGGCCTAGCTGTTCCGACTACCGTAAGATGGTGCCAGCTTCATTTCTCATTTTCGGAGGCCGAAACACACACACATATATATATATATATATATATATATATATATATATATATATATATATATATATATATATATATTTAAAAATCTACATTATTTATTAAATTTGTTTTATTAGCTTTATTCTTATTAATTTTTTTCACTTATTCAGTTTATTCTTATTTATGTAACTTTATATTTATTCAAACCTGTCAATTATCTTATTAAAAATCAGTTAATAGAATGAAATATCTCTATGATAACATGGCATGAGAGGCATGAAGAGGAGCGGTACCCAGCGGCACTTCTTGGCGTGATATAATTTTTAGACGAGGAAGTCTCTCATCCAGCTCCTTTTCAGCATTCTACGGGAGTTACCTGGAGCGAGTGTTATGGCCATGTCATTTATGAGTGAGTGACTTAGGGTATAAGGCTTTAAGAACCAATTCTTAAAGCCTTATACCCTAAGTCACTCATTCTCAATGACCAATCATGGAATCGTTTGTAGTGGGTCCGTAAGTGGTTTCATGTTGACATGTGAAGTATGTCTTTATGCTCCTGACTTACCAAGGTGCTTAATTGTTCCGAAAGATTTTGCCTGAAATGTTTGAAGCTTGTTAATGCGAGTCTTTTTAGCTGTTCATATGCATGTGATGCATAGGTCCTATTAGGTTTCAGTAAATAAGTGTATTTGTTCAATTTCTGTCCAAGTTTTTGTTTTAAATGTTTCGGAAGGAATGAATAAAGAAGTCTTCATCTTTGATTTAGAATTTTTTTTTCTTTACATGTGGACCCCATTCTTCGGTCAAATGCCAGACCAGTGTGGTGTACAGTGGCTGTTTGTGGGATATTTGTATTGTCAAAGACTGGAGGACATGCTTCGTCTTGAAGGGTAATGGTAATGTGATGTGATCTGTCGTGATTTAATCGGGTTTTCCAGTGTTTAAAGGAGTCATGTAATTTTATGAAATACTTTAGTAGGATCTGTGTGGGATGTGTGGGATGTGTTGGATTTTTATGTTTTATTAAGATTGATGTGGCACCTGCATAGTAGTAGTTGAAATGTTAGAACAAATGCCGTTTATGTATGTAATGTAGAGTAATGGAGCGAACACTCAAGCTTGGTGTACTCCTGCTGACTTAGACCTAATAGAAAATAGTTCTAACCTACGTCTGGCGAAAAAAATCTTTTGAAAAGGAAGGATTATTTCACATCCGATTTTAATTGCTTAATATTTGCTACTCACTACTTTAACTTATTATTAACTAAGTTTAATATTTAAATTTTGGATTTGATTAATTCCTTATAACTCTTGCAACATCTTTATTTCAGCAGCTGCTCAATTATCCACGAAACCGAGTAGTCTAGTTCCATATTTAATCTTTCGTGAAAAACCCTCTGGAGAATCGATCCCAGTGTCTTTCTGGTACGACGGGAAGCAGGCACTAGGGTTCAGATACGGTCTATAAAATAATGTTATCCAGTTACTCTCGTAATTGGAGACGGAGTGTTCTTCCGGTAATATGAGCACCCTTAGCTCATACCAACATTCCTCTTCTTTGCTTTTTAAATTATTTTTGATATTGCCTTTCTTCTAAGCCAAAAAACCTTCAGTGATCCCGTATTCTTCAGTAGTGTACATTATCTTGGATTTCATCCCTCATGGAACAATTATACAAAATTTAAAGACAGAAAGAAGTTTCTTGTCGATTCCGTCTATATCTAAGAGTTCTGGTACGTACTCGACAGACGCTGTTAAATCCAAATTTACAACTTATGTTATTAAACTATTGGGCTCAGCCAAATCATCTAATTCTTTCAGTGTCTAATCCTTACCAATTCAATAATAAAATAACTAATCCAAAATTTATGATAATTAATAACCACAATATTATTGCTTCTGCCAAGATATACAACTAATTATATTTTAGCACTCCCATACATTTTGAGAGTTCTGGAGATCCCTTACTTTCAATAAACCCGTATTCTAGCGAAAGGGGTGATAAAAATTAATGGCTATCGGTACCGGAAGTGGTTAGAATTCAAGGAATGTTACGGAATTAACCTCGACATGTAGGATGTAGAGCGCAGAGAAAAAAAAACAACCTAGAAAAATATCTACATTATAGCTTTATTATATATCCCAGGATTATGCGCAGTGTGTACTGTCACACCCTATTTAAATGATCGTTTTGATCTTGTATCAATAAGGTTGATTTTCCGCTGTAGAACGGAATTGCTAAATCTTAGTCTTGAACTGCGGGTTACAGCAAAATCTTCGAACATCAAACGTATCCAATCCTTATTATGTTTCAAACAAGACCTTACGTCATGACTTAAACATCCCATTTGTACTTAACCTTATTCCATCAAAATTTTCAAACTTACACCAGAACCTTACCTGCCTTCCTAATCCTTTAGTACAGTCCCTATCCAGCTCAAGCCATCCCTACAAACTCCTCGTAGGTTGAAGCGGCAGTGGCCACGAGACCTTCTGTAAATCTTAGTCTAAAACCGTTGATGCAGGATAGCATCGATAACTGTCCGGTTTGTAATTCCGTTAAAAAAGAGGATACTATTCACTTTCTAGGATCCTGCCAAATGTATAGTGAGTTAAGAAAAAAATATATTGGGCGTTGCACCGTTCTCCAGAAGAATTATTTTGCTTATTAAGGGGTGCCAATTGGAAATCCCTAAGTGCCTAACAAGGCACATTGCAAATAGTTATTTTATGACAGATTTAATTACAGTTGGGAAATGTTTTTATGCATTGTTAATTGCTGTTGTTATGTTGCATATTATTGCACAGCATATAATAAAGTTGGTGTATTTATTATTTATTAAATAATGTGATCTGATTGTTGATTTTAAATGGTTTACTTGTTAGGTTTTATAGACTTTGAATGTATTTGTTTTTATAGTTTTAACGTAAACATAGAGAATGGACGAAGGATGTTTATATTAAAAAGTATATTAATAAATAATTTTTACTGATTTTATATTACTTTTATGAAACTTATATTTAATGTGTTCATTAAGATAATTACTTATTTCATATTTAAAAGAAAGATAATTGCAAAAATAGCATACAGACAGGATACAGTATTTTTCCAATGTCTATGTGTAGTATAACGTATGAATGTGTATTGTGTGCATACTTTATTTTGTATCTTTTATTCTAATAAACACATTTCATTTGTTCATTCATAATTAATAGGATAGTAAAATAATAATAATAAGTATGCCAAAAACAAAAAATATATACAGAAAATGTATTGTCTAAACAAATTGAGAATACACTTGAAAATAAATAACTTATTTATGATTCTGAATAAATAAAAATATTGATTACAAAGTGTTTGAAGGTTAAAACTAACTAAATGAATAGAGAAAAAAGGGTTAAAGATTCTACTATAGTAGTATAATATTTATTTATTATATTGGAAATAACATATGTATGTTATCCAGTTAAACGTAGATACCTTTCGTTTACGAATATTTCATTATCACTTAACTCTTTTTGCACTAAACATTTCCTTCATTACAATCAAAATTCTACATTAAATTCTGCGAACAGATTTGGCCTTCACAGTACACGAGGGATTGGTAGGCCAAGGCTTCGGAGGGTTGATGGAGTGGCAGCGGACGCACGGAGCTGGAGAGCGGCAACACAAAATCGGGCCGAATGGCGACGGCTCATTGAGGAGGCCAGGACCTACCCAGGGTTGTAGCGCCACGTAGATAGATAGATAGATTGTGTGAATGAACTCTTTAATAACTATTAACATTTTCCTTTAATGAGACAGAATGTAGTATTACTCAATAAAAATAGTTATATAATTGAAATCCTACGAGGTATTGAGAATCAAATGGTTCCTGGCTGGTTAGGAATTGCAAGAAATAATAAAAAGAAAATTATGATCTATATATTTTTATAGTTGGCAGTTATAAAATACATTTTTTTTCTGCATTTAATTTATTTGATATCATTTTTCTCTTGATGAGACAATGAGGAAACACAACAAAAATTAGCCAGAGATGGGTAACAGTAAAAAAAAATTGTATTGGATGAATGTTTCACATAATTACTTAATGCTATTAGGTGCTGCAGAATGTCATAACGTATTAATAAAAACAGTTAAATGGAATTATAAATTCTTATTATTTTTTAATTGGATATGAGATTATTCCAAGTACCGCCTTTAAATATGAAAGTTAGCATTTTATTCTGAGAAAAGAAGAAGCTGCCTGGAGGTGGGATCCCGGACAATCCTTTTTACCGGAGGATAATGAGGTCAGATTTTTTCCCTCAGATCCTGTGAGAGACCTCCCCCCCTCCTCCACTCCTCCGCCCATTCCAGTCTTGGTCTCTTTATCTCTGTTCCCTAATGTCTCTCGTATCTTCAATAAATATGTTTATCATTTTCACTGCCATCATATTGTCATATTTTTCTTGGTTTATGTTTGTAGTTTATTGTGTTAATTTCCTGTCTTGAGGCAGATAAATCAAAGTTCCATATTATTAAATTTGTCAATTCCTTCATTGAGGCTATGTCTCCATAAAAACTTAACTATCAACCGCTAATAACTATAAATAATTCGAAGCCATGAATTTCCCACTCGCGATAAATTGAAAATATCAAAACCTCAGATAAAAGTAGTAATTTCAGACCATATAAAAATAAGTATAATTTATTTTAGTCCTTTAGAAAACTGAAAATTTTAAATCTCTCTCTCTCTCTCAGATTCTCTCTCTCCTTCTCTCTGTAAATATATTTCCATATTAAAACGGTAAACAATTATTAATGAATTTTTTTTACCGACAGTCAATGCCACATTGATTAAGAACATGTTTAAATAAATATTTTAAAAAAATGTAATATATAGTTTTGAATTTACTACTACACCTTTGGTTTCGAAGTTATTTAATATTTATGGTTATTTGTTATTGACTGTTGTTGTTTATTTTCAGGTGAGTCCTCTTTCAGATTCTTTCGCTAGATCGAGCATGTGAGTAGACCTTAATTGGATTAACAACAAATCATCTTTATGAAAAAAAATTAGAGATTGTTATTTGGGTTTAACATTTAATTATGTTGCAAACTTATTTTTTTTAATGAAATCTACAACTGGATTCGGACGTTTCTTGTAAACCGCAATATTACTGAAATCTTTTAGCTCTCAGCCACTTCTATATTTAATCACCGATAATCCTTCGAGGCTTCGAAAAGGAAATTGGCTCGTAACCTCATAACATAGAGTATGTATGGGGTGCCACCAATTTATAGTTCGTATACCGTTGCGAATTAAAATAAATATTTTTAAAAAGTTATAGACATTTGAATCGATACAATAGCTAGAAAATTGAGAGCCTTGATGCAAAAAACAGGTAATTCCAAATTTTCCAATTTTTTAAATGCATTTTTGGCTGTGGGCAATATAACTGTTTCGATGGATGTAAGAACCGGACACTAATATAACATCACTCCTCTCTTACGTGGTAAATAATGCGGGAAAGGCTACATCGCCAGCCAATAGAAACTCTGTTATCGACCTTTCTCCTTTAAAATTTTGATTTGGATAAGTTTGCTGATTTATTCAAAGCCTAACGGTGAACTTACCCTAGTGTCTGATTTAAATTAATTTGGCTATCACCAAAAATTTGTGTATGGACTTATCTGGTTCTAGTATCAAAGCCCTGTTATAAAATGCATTTTTTTTTTTTTTCATCTTGAAATATAGTTGGTTGAAATATTTTATGATAAGGCGCCGAAATAATTAACCATTTAACAACATCGACTATGAAATAATGCGACTTTCGTATATTCACTTTGAAAACGCTTAGGTGTGGATAACGCTAGGGGTGTGGATGTTTAAAAATATCTATACATATCGTATCGATAGTTTCCGAATACATATATCGAAACAGTAGCTCTATATATTGAAAAAAATATCGATATTTTAAATTCTTTAAATCCTCTCCTTTAAAAAGAAAGGAAAATTCAATATATCGAAATATCGATATTTTAAAAGAAATAATCGATATTTTTGCCCGTCAACTTTAACTGAATATATCATAATATGGATAATTAAGTTTGAGCATCGGAAGCCCATATTTTTTCCAGAAAAGAATTAAATAAATCAAAAAATAATAATGAAATTAAAAAATGTTTATAACGTTTATAAGTTTGATTGGTTTCAGTTATTATTTCTTCAATTGTTATTTTCTTCCTTCTTTTATCATTTTTTTTTATATATATATTAAGTAATTTTATTAATTTTAATTTTGTTCTTAGTAGTGAGTCTTTTTAATTATCAATGTTAATATGTACTTTAATAAGTTTTTAATAATTCATTCTTCTTTCTTCCATCCTCTTTAATTGTTTACCTTGTTTTTATGTTGAACCTAAAGTTTTCTCTAGTTCTTAATATGTAATATATATATATATATATATATATATATATATATATATATATATATATATATATATATATATATATATATATATAGATATAGATATATATATATTTTTTTTTTTTTTTCATTGACAAATGTTAATAGATTAATGCATTTTTTTTGTGATAAGCTATTTATGAATATTTAATTGTTGCTATTAAAGCTATTACCAATTTGTTAATTATATTGCCATATTCTTCAATTCAATATAAAAATCCTCTTCTGCTTTCAAAGATTAAAAACATCGAGGCTCGATATATGGAAATATCGATATTCTTCATTGATATATCGAACTACTATTTTTGTTCGGTATTTTCGTCCCTAACCAGAAACCACTAAGAAGATGGCTGACTTAAACGTAGCCACTATAGGTAGTAACACAAACACACCACACCACAAAATTTTAGTGTTTTTTGTTTATCGAACCCGCCATTCTTTGTTATATTTTTTTGGAAAAATATCCGTTTTCGATATACAAATTATAATATCGTTATTACGATATATTGGATAAAAACTATCGGACAAAAATACTTTTCCAACATCCCCAGGTGAGGCAGACGATTCGGCAGTCTCGAAAACCTAACCCCCAAAATATAGAAAGAGTCAACGCTTGAGGGTTATGAATGCAAGATTTTATCACAGTTCCGACTGGTTCGTTTTTAAGTGACCAACATGAAAATCACGATTTAATTGAAATGTCAGGGACAATATTACCCTCTTAATGTTTTCAATTCAGCCATTAAATATATTCAACGTGGTATTTTTACTATAAAGATTTCATGACGAATTGAAGTTCTCTCGTTACTAATGTTAGATCATTTTATAAAAGTAATTTTTTTTTTAATTCGTTTTGTTTTCAATATTGACTATTTTACTTTAAATTTATGATGGAATGTTAGTTATAACGTTTAGTTATTTTTAAGAAAATATTCTTATTAAATTGCATGTACTCTTAAAAATGCAGATATCTCAAAAAAAAAAATTACTCACAAACTTCATGGTACAAAAAATCGCTTCGTGCTCTACTTTTCGGCCATTTCTTCAATAAACTTCAAATTAGGAAATTTAATTAATTTAATTAAGAGTTAGCTTTCAGTAGAAAATAAATTATCGTTTGATGATTTCTCTAATCCTCTTATAATTTCTCAATAATAAATAATATCTACTTTTTTAATAATAGTGCAAGAAAATATATATTTTCCGACAGAAAGGAGTGTTAACGAACTATAAAACCGGTTGGACCTCGGCGAAGAGACCCGCAAGCGGAATACCTTTGAGCCGCACCTTGGGACCAATTCCACCAACTGACTGGAGAATATCTTGAGATGATTGCATTGCCTGGAGTTTTTGTGTTCAATAGTGCCTCCAGTCTATTCTTATCTTTCCCAGTAGTCCCATACAACTATTGCTCCAGTGTTAACATATGTTCTATACCTATAAATATATATGTTTTAGAAAAGCAGAAATTTTTCTTTTTACTTGAGATTGACCTACATCTATGGATCTTATTTGCTTGGTTCTGTATTAGTGTAAAAAAAATATATATGTCATATTAAATATTTTTACTTCCTTGTACGCAGTAAAGGAAGTAGTGTAATCGCGAAAAATTCCGGTTTTCAGATTTAATCGGAAATAACCACTTTCACTAGTTTGGTCGTGACGCCTGTGAATACGTACCTTCGTACGCTCGCACCTCACATAACCATTTTCACTAGTTTGGTCCTGACGCCTGTGAATACGTACCTCCGTACGCTCGCACCTCACATAACTCAAAAACAGTTAGCAGCAGAAAGTCAAGATTTTGTATTTATTATTGTAATTTTTTTTTTTTTTGGAAACCACATAATTATCGGAAGTGGTACTTCAATTGAAAGCCATAATATATTTTCGTCAAAAATTATATTAAAATCAAAAATTCTCAAATTTAGTATATAAGATTTTTGTGTCAATATAAATAACATACTAGATTTTTGTATCTCAAATTTGGTATATAAGATATAGTTATTAATATAAATAATTTACTAGATTTTGGTTCAAATAAGCAAATCGGGAGTGGTACTTTACTTTAAGGTCATAATAGATTTTCATTAAAAATTATATTAAAATCAAAAAGTCTCAAATTTAGTATATAAAATTTTTGTGTCAATATAAATAGCATACTAGATTTTTCTTAAAATTGGATAACCGGGCGTGGTACTTTACTTGAGGTTCATAATAGAATTGTTTAAATTGTCATAATAGATTTTTAAGATGGTTCTCTATCTGTTTTAGAAATAAAATTGCCAAATACAAGTTTTAGGAACTACAATTCTTATTCTAACTCTTCCAGAATTACGAATCAGGGCACCTTCACAAGTAACCGACGCCAATGTACGTCGCGACGCCTAGGGTCGTTTTTTGGATACTGCTATCTTCGGAATCAAGTCACCAAATAGTGATTCAGGATCACTTTTTGAGCCACCGATTTATAGTTCAATAGCCGTACAAGGAAATCATGCGGTGTCCACATCAGATTTTTTACTTTATATTGCTAACTATAGTTTTTTTATTGCGTTTTAATCACAACTGTTTGAATATTAATAATTTTTCTTCCTATTCAAATAAATAATGCAGATATTATTTCATAACATCCTTAAATATAGTTTCTGGTTTTATTTCCAAAGTGTAAATTTAAAATATATTTATTTCTATGTTTTTTAAAATTATATTCTTAAAATGTTGGCCGTTATTGTCTGCGAATTGCCGAAGATGTTTCCGAATATTTCCCATCACCCTTCGAGTCATTTCTGGCGGAAATGAACTGCATACATTTGGGAAAATAACTGTATGCAGGCGGCTTATGGTATCAGTTTGGGTTGAGGGTATAACGGTTACTGTAAACTCCGACTGTTACGTGCACATGTTGAAGAAACTAATCAAATTTAGATGGAATCGATGCTGAGGATGTGTGGCTCCACGGCTCTTGCAGAACGATTTTCGCTTGGAATTTTGAGAGAAATGCTCCCTCTTCGAGGTGTGACTTAGGATGGCCGGTCACCTGATCATCCCCATGCGATTTGTCTCTCAGATGATATCTGAAGGAAAAGATGTTTAAACGGCGATCTTCTTCTCTGAATGTTTCAAAAATACAGGATCAGACAAGAAATCAATGGCATTTTATCAAAAATGAACGGAAGGGCAATACAAAATTCTCAACAAGAAGGTCCAACAATTGGAAGATGTAATTTTTAAAACTCACTGCAAAAACAAAATCAAGTCGCGCTACAAAAATTTGTCTCATTCATATAAAATAAAAACTTATGGATATCTTCATTCGTTCGATTTGTGGATCCAAGCATCTTGACTTAGTAGTTCTTTTTATTATTTTCTTAATTATTGTATCTTATTAGTAAATTAAAATTACAAAATATAATACAAATGTTATCAATACAAATACATTGCTTCATTAAGTTCTCCCCACGGAGGAAGGATAATGGAACCCCGGAGGGAGAGAAGATTGCCGTAAGTTAGGACAGAGGACGGAGGACGAAGCCACATATCAGAACTCATTTCCTGCGCGGAAGACTAAACCGCAACCGGAAACCATCCTTCAAAGACGACCACTTCCACTTCCAACACTGAAATTTTCCAATGGTTAGCCTCCACATTATATTTTCTGCCAATTTAGTTCCTCTTACATTTCAATGTTGCCTATACAATATGAATTGGATTTGGTACATATATGTTAATTTAGTTTACTCTTTTTTTTTTTTTATTTGTTTTAAATGTTGGTAAATAGTACTGTTTTCTTCAATAATCAGTTATTATCAATAGAAATTTTAATGGCCTCATTCAAATATTTTTTTAATTTGATTACGGTGAGGCGCTTAAGTTTAGTACATAGCTCCATCGGGAGGACGGACCAGCAATGCATTACAATTCTCGATAAGCCAAGTTGGAAGAATTTATTTTAGTTCCTAAAGAAAAATTTCGGTTTCGTATATTTCTCTTCAGTTATATTTTCCCAAAATTTTCCATAATAACGCTATAAACATACAAATTTGAGAAACACTTGCCAAAAATATACTAATTGTTAGTTGTAGTAGTTACTTATTGTTAGTTATTATAAATTATAAATGCTATATTATAAATGCTAATATTACAACTATTAATCTTAATATAATACCCCTGTCTGATTTTATTTATCTCTCTGATTTTTAGTTGTGTTTAATGTATTGATAATTTCTTGAAAATTTCAGAATCAACGAAAGCAATAAATGCGTATATATATATATATATATATATATATATATATATATATATATATATATATATATATATATATATATATATATACATCTTTTCTCCAAAAATATTTCTATTGCGCGACTTATTTTACATCCATTATTTCTTTTTTTTTTGTTTATTTGACAGGCGCTCTAACGAGCGATTCGAAGTTTCCCCCACCAACGCGCGATTGACCAACGTCTTGAGTTACCTGTATCCTAGTAAAAGTGTTCAGTTAAATGCGCGCTTTCCAAGCTATTGATTGCAAAAAGACGGATATTTTTGATATACTGTATTAAATGCGTTTTTGATATTTCCTATAATATTGTTCTGCATCCTTTTCGATTTTGTACCATTATTAAAAAAAAAAAAAAAGAAGAAGAAATTAAATAAATACCTCAATGTTACGACGAGTTTTTCTTCGGCCCCCATACATTGAGATGATGATGAAATATCGCATTTTATGAAGTCCAACAGATTGTTAAAAGAGTTAATTGACATTAAAGAGTTAATATCGAATGACGATCTTTTGATGCCCCAGCACATGATGCTACGTTACTAAAAAAAATTAAATTATAAAAAAAAGTTAAAAAATGAAATTAAAATAATGGGAAAAAGAAGCTGGTAATTTCTTTAAAAATACACAAGGAGAGCAAGCTGAGGAAATCTGACGCGGAGCCATCAGGCCAAAGCAAATATTGCCGTTGGTAGAGTAAGAATATTTCCAGGCTCGAGGAGGCAGTAGACCACCTACGGATCCTAAACCTTATATTTATTTACCTTGCGTCAGGGTTACCTTATTTATTTTTTCCTACCTCTTCAATACATCATGCCCACATCCCTTAACTTCTTGTATTGTTGTATTCTGTTTGGTTCAATATTAGTAGTTGTGATCAATTTTTCACTTCTCTTTCGGCCAAGAGTAAACTTCAATAATATCGTTTTGCTTACTCGCAAGGGGACGGCGTGATTTAAACTTTAAGATACTATGAACTAGAGAAGTTGATTTCTATAAATATTTAAACTTATATAATAATCGAGTGTCTTGCACGCTCGAACGAAACTCAAGACTCTTAAGATAATACATGTACTAGCAAGGAACCACAAATAACAATATATATATATATATATATATATATATATATATATATATATATATATATATATATATATATATATATATATAAGTTAAGGTGCACAGTGTAACTGTATACAACTTAATCCTAACTCTAAAATGTAAACACTCTCTAAGACTATATATAGAGGATTACTAAGGCAATAAAGTCAGTCTTTTCTCAGCAAGTGTGCGTGTCATTTCGTTCCCTTTTTTCCTTTTTTTTATTTTAAGTCCTCGGAACGAACATAAGTTATATATATATATATATATATATATATATATATATATATATATATATATATATATATATATATAATTTATTTCATTCTTTATTGTGTACAGTATGAGTTAATTAAGATAGCAAATCTTTTATAATTAGAATATATTTAAAGGCTTTTAGTACTGGACTGAGAGTCGTCAGTATTTGGTTCTTACGTCATCACTATTCCATTGAAGCTATAATTATCTTAATGTCGTTCGACTGCAAAGCAACTATAGTAATTCGTCATTATCACGAACTCTTTTAACGGGGAACATCGGATAATACCAACTGATTTATTAGCCCCGTCAAAAACAATGTATTCCCTGACACGACAGTAAGTTCTGATTTAGGAATGATTATTTAATTACTTCAACCGCTCTTATTTTCATTGGATAAAAATGAAAAAGTTGAGCATTTAAAACGCCTTTAAAGGCAATATACTAATATATGGAACACATATATATCGTAGAATGAAGATCTTACAGCGAAGCAAAAAGGAAGAACGCTGAAATTTATTACACAATGGTTTATTATTTCCAAACAATAATTCAAAAATAGTCGGTATGAATATTCACAGGACTTTCCGTATTGCTTCCTTTACAGTTTAAATAATTAGATTATCTTTCAAATGAGTATTTGGAATGTTTCTCCATTTCTACCGATTTTTTTTTCGATATATGGATTAAACGTATCTTGAAACGTAAAACCTCAAATTTTGATGGGGGGGCTAAAATTTTTTTTCTAGGTCGATTACTAAGGTCTATTATTGAAAATAAAAAACCAAAAGCATTTATATCGATTTTTTTTTTAATTTTGTTTTAATATCTTTATAAGTTGATTCCAAAAAAACCTTATATTTCTCCTCTAAGTTTATAAATGACCGAGTAAAGGGGCTTATAAAATCTCTAATTCTAATCTCTAACGGCCGCCATTTTTAAACAAACAGACGGATGGTAATGTCGAGTTCCGAGGATCTTTCCGTGGTGAGGTTTGACCTTGTTGCCGAATCTCAAGAAAATCGATCTCTGAAAAAAGCTCTGGACAGACGGATGTTTTTTATTCGATATTTGAATTCTACGTATCTTGAAACTTTGAGGGAGGAGGGAGGGGGGGACTATATTTTGTTTTTCTTGGTCGATTAAAAAGGCTTATTATTGAAAAAAATAAACCAAAAGCCGTGATCTAATTAAGGCAGTAATCATTTGAATGATCCCAAACAATACGAATTTAGTTTAACGCTATAACATTTATTCCCATAAATATGTACAAAAATATTGGCAAATTTAAGAAAATTAAATTTTGTTGAAAAGACAATTTTTATAGTCAATCGAAAGGTAATCAAATTTTCTACAAATCAAAAAAATATCATTGAAATCGGACCAGCATTAGCAGAGATATAGTGTATTTATTATTTTATTTTATTTTGGTGGGGAGTATAACAACGAGTACCGAATTAACAGCCAGGACTTGGCAGATTCAATTGGAAAAAAACACTAAAACCTGTAACCAAATTATACAATATTTAAAAGACAGTAAAAGCTTTAAGCAATTTTACTTATCAAAGAATGGTGCCGCCCACAGCGGCATATACTCGTCACCAAAATGTGAAATAAATAAAATAAAATGTTCTTATCCTGCGTTCTCCTATTCGTTCTTTCAAAACAAGATCCGAAGCTATCTATTTGGATATCCCTCTCCCTCTCAGAGAACTGCTCCCTTTAGGAAATCCTTTCTTATTCCTGCTCTTTCTGGATTTATTTACCATTTTCTGTTTGTGAATCCTCCTTTAAATTCTTTTTCCAACGTCTATACATTCCATCATCTATTCAAAAATCAAACTACCGTATCGATATATACAATATATATTTATGCCAATAACAATTATATATAGTTGATTTAAATCATAATTACGTGGGTTGAATCAAACATAAACGGCAATTTTGCCATTATCTTAACACGCAGTTTCGAGGTATATGATGGAGTGGGGGATTGATGTTTGGTTTGTGAGGAGTCGACAACTGACTCGGTCAGCGGCAGCGTTATGTTTTATCTCTGACTTCAGTGCAGCCCTGACCGAGTACGATGTACATTCGTCTGTTGGACAACGCATAATCTAAGTTTTTAATCAATGAAGGCGTAAAACCCTCGGAAATTTTTACTCCTTTGAAGGCACAGTCTGAGGACAAATCGGAAGAAATTTGTTCTCCCGTTACAATATTTTGTTCCCGTCCTTGAGCACGCGCGCAATTGGGTGACGGCTTGCCCTCAAACGTTTATGAATAAGGGACCAAGCTTCCAAGTCGGTGACAAAAATGCGTAGATCACGCAGTTGACTACATTTAGGAATGTTACAGTATGGTTTGTGTTTAACATCTGTCAATAAATGAATGAAAAATAAATGCCGTTTTTTACTTTCTTGTACGTAGTAAAGGAAGTATTGTAATCTCGAGAATTTTCGGTTTTCAGATTTCAATTGAAATATCCAATTTGACCATCTCTGAATTCATTTTGACTAGTTTCGTCGTAACATTCGTACGTTCGTTTGTATCTCGCATAACTCAAAAGCAGTTAGCCGTAGAAATTTGAAATCGTTGTAACATCTAGTTTTGCATCTGATAAAGATGAAATACTGGACCTATGGGTTTGACACTTCTCGATGAAGAGTACCCAATTACAAGTAGAAGGATAAACCGTTGCTTGGCTATGCGGATGATTTGGACAAATCAAGATCTTTTGCAGCTCTGGAGAGATCCTTTCTCGATCTGCAGGAAGCTGCACAGTCAATGGCCTCATAGTGAACGACAGGAAAACCATATATATGTTCCCTGGAGATGATGGAGGACCACGGGAGCGGAGAGTGACTATTGGGACTTGCACAGTTTACTTACCTGGGAGCCCAAATTAATTCTGCAAAGGATATTTCTGCAGAAATTAAGCGTAGAATATCAGTGCTAATAGATGCAATTTTGGCCTTCTTAACTATATACGGAACAGCCTTATCACTAGGCAAACCAAGACTCAACGATATAAAACTCTAATAAGTCCCGTCCTCTATGGGTCTCAGACTTGGATTCTATCAAAGTGTGACGAGAAGACCTCCTTATATTCGAGAGAAAGATGTTAAAAAGGATATTCGGCCGTATTAAAGATGGAAAGGCCTGGAGAAAAAGAAAAAAATCGATGTTTATTAAGCTCGGGAGGCTGAGCTGGGCGGGTCATGTGATAATAGGATGGGTTCCCCAGAAAATTTTGAACGAAGTGCTGCGTTGCACTAGGAGAGCCGGAAGACCAAAGCTGCGATGGGTGGATAGTGGCGGCCGTTGCGAAGAGCATTCTTGGGACCCCAAACTGATTGGAGCACGGCTGAAGATTATTGAGGAAGACAAGCCTCACCACGGGTTGGCGCCACGGAAGTAAGTAAGTTGGGTACCTCCCTTTTTGGTCACTACATGATCACCTAATGTGGTAATTGTACTTGAAGTTTTTTTTTTCATTTTTTTTTTTTTTTTGAGCCACCGATTTATAGTTTAAAAGGCGTACAAGGAAGTCAAGTGAAATTTGAAATCAGTTTGTTTGACATCAGTTTTTTTTTTTTAAATTCACCCTCGTAATAACAGACAGAAGGAACTTTATATTAATAGTCCGACAAACAAATGTAACTATAGTCTGAACAATGTTGTTATTGCTAGCAACATTTTATCCCAGATTAATGTTATTTTTTCTGTTTATTTCATAGACTCCTCGAAGTTTATAAAGGTGATTTTATACTGCCAACCATCATATCTGAAGTTATTTTTCTCTCAATTAGTATTTCATCAATCTGTAATATCAGTTAAGATTTATAATTTTGTGTCTTGAATTGCATGTTCATTCAGTGTTTGCGCAAATGACAACCGTGGAGGGCTGCAGCCAGTAGAAACGCTGAAATTAACTATTATAAAAAAACTATATATGTAATAACTAATATAAAAAAACTATATATGTTTTATGTCAATTGTATATTTTATTACTTATGAATGGAACTCTCCTAGGAACTTTAGACAAGGAACTTTAGCCTTCTTAGAAGATTATCCCTTCAAACGTTTTACGCTCCTGTCCAAAAGTTCCGTTAAAGTTCCCTACCTCATGTCACGATTAACAAAAATGCACTCGAAACCTATCCCTGTCCTGATAACCCTAAATTTCCGACGCCTCAGAACTTTTCATCCCTTAAAACGGAGGTAGTGCATTAAAAGATATCTCATTCCATTATTTAGAGACATGATCTATCCAATCAACTGAAAAATCATTCTATTAACCCAGAATCCACTCATGTCTTGTTTTCAGTGATATAATAATTATTCTATACTTTAAGCTATCTGGTTTTTTCTTCTTTGCGGGATCTACGCTCATCAAAATCCCTTAATAAATAAAGTTATAATTAGGCCGTCTCAATAGATAAAACACGTATCTAATGCCGGCTATTTATTCGACTTAAATTAAATTTTATACTCTTAAGAGATATCGTGCGAGTAAATAAATTGCTGTTGGGAAAGCCTATTACTATTCTTCGAAAATATCCCCTAGAGAGGTTCCACCGACGTAAAGTTGATATAGAGAAACTGTAATTGTTAAAGTTATCCGACAGCGAATACGCAAGGCCTATCGCGCACTTAACAAACTCTTCCGTGATCAAGGCACCGCATTGAGAACTCTAATTTCTTAAGTTTATTATTGCGTCTTTAACGGCCGAAGTTTTATTTGTTGAGAGGGCGGTAGGGTGGGGAACTTGCTGCAGCTTTGTGATACTATATACTGCAAAGTTAACCGATGCAATCCACTCTTTAACTGCCGTGTAGGTAATATCTTCCAAGGCGATTTATTTTATCTTATACGCTATAAAAGATCTTGAGAAACTGCAATATCTAATTTCCACAATATCATTGAGGAATGAAACGCGAGATTGAACTTTAGGTTATTTAATTTCACCTAGAATTGTTAATTACTTTCCCAACATTAGCCACTAATATTTCAAAGATAAAGATCGTTCACTTTCAAAATGTTAGATATTAATATAAAAGAGAAAATTATCCAAAAGAGGCATAGAATTATTGTAAGCATGCAATTGGGAGATTCACAACACCAAGACTTAAATCTCTAAAATGCCGATAAACAACTTACCAGTTAACGTTTCACCAATTGAGGAATCATCTGGGCAAAGAAAAGAAGAAAAAAAAAGAAAAAAAGAAGACCACATATATACAGCACATCTCACATCAGCAGTACAAAAAAGACTCATTTACGAGAGACAGCACATCATTCCAAGACATCTAGAATCTAGTGTATTGTCTCAAACACGCTGACAGCCGGGGTAGGAGGAACGGCTCACGTAATTTAAACTTCAAAAGTTCTATATAACATTTTTTTTTTTTGAATATATAAAATATCCATTAATATTATTAATTAAATAATATTTATATATAAATAAGGTAATATACATATAAATTTAATAAATGTTCAAATATAAATATTAATGATTAATAGGACATGAATGGAAATTTTCAAACATTAAGCCAAGAGTCTCATAATTAATAGAAAACAAATTAACTGTCGGTATTTCGCCAATTCGCCAATAATCAGGACAGAATGAGAGAAAAAACAAAAGAAAAAATATCTGATGTGGACATGACTTCCTTGTTCGCCTATTAAACTATAAATCGGTGGCTCAAAAAGTGATCCTGAATTTGGTTATTAGATTCTGAAGATTGCAGAATCTCAAAAACGACACCTGGCGTCGTGACATCGGTCTATTGACATTTACAAGCTCTTGTTTCTGGAGGTGTCATTCCTTTATTATAAGTCGTTTTCTTTCAGTAAGCAACAACTTCCCAAGAGATTTCTTCGTATTCAGTGGCAACATTAGAACTATCGATTTCACAAGATAAAGCATTGGAAATGGACATTTTAAGCGGAAGAACCCAATGAACTTATATATTATTCTCCTGCTGCAGAATTGTTCAGCTCACAAATGGGGAGGAAAATAACTATTTTACACTCAATTTTAATACTTTAAACAAATAATAAAAATGCTTTGGATAGTTTTGGAATACATTACAAGTATTTATAAGAGAGAGGGGGTTAGGTAGCGATGTCGAAAACTAAAGCGCATCGAAAATCGGCCAGTATGGGCTTAGCTATTGGGTGATACACGGCACCAGTTATGATATAATCAGGTGGCAGTAAAGATGCTAGTTGATGAGTCTATTTTGGTGTTTTGGTGTGAGATGTGCTGTATTTGTTCTGCACATACGTGATCTTATTTTTGTCCTGATGACGTCTGAATTTTCAAAACGTATATCCTTAAATATTAGATTTTAAAATTGTCTACAATATTAATGGTTCGAAAATGCTCGGTACTAACTGACTCAAGTTACTCCTATTGTATGCCAATACACAACAGTCAAGTCACTAGAAACTAATTTCTAATTATCAAAAAATATTTCATTGGCATTTTACTTTTTACATAAGTTGTAACATTTTAACAAGTTTCATCCTGGCTCCGGATGATTTGAAATAGATTTCTGTGTTATTTTTTTTAACTTTTGTTAGCCCCTCAGTATATTTTTTATATAGGATTTAAGCATAGGGTGGGGTGAGATTTCCTTTACTGCACTTGGTGCATTTTAAGGGGTTTCTGAGGAGTCGGAAATTCTGGGTTATCGGGGATTTAGGAATCGGTGAATGAATTTTTTTTTTTTTATTTTCAATAATTGAACTTTTGTAATCCGCTTTTAGGTTTTACATTTCAAGATGCGTGGAATTCAAAAATTGAATTTTAAAAAAACCTTCCGTCCGCCGAACGTGGTCCGCGGCTTTTCTCTGAAAATACTGAACCGAATTTCTTGGGATTTGGCATCAAATTCACAGGTCACTCCAGGATAATCCTCGAAACTCGAATACTATCTGCCTTTTCGTTTAAAAATGGCAGCCGATTAGAGATTTTATACGTCCATAACTTGGCTATTTTTGAAGATTTAGGAGATTTAGGATAATTTTACTATATTAATGTTTATTAATTTGTTTAGGTTTTTGTTATGGTCAATTGAAAAGTAGAAAAACTTCTCAACCCTCCTAAAAAAAAAAAAATGAAAAAAAAAGAAAAAAAAACATCGAACCAGTATTAGCTGAGATATAGGTTATAGAACTTTGTGAACTAACTCCTCGGCGCTACAGACTAGGAGATCTACTGGATTTGGTAAATATGTTTTATAAAGTATTCTGCATACGGTTCCTATGGAAACCTGTTCGCCTTTGTTTAGTTATTTTATAAATCGAAAACGTAACATCTTCTGGAACATTCCAGATGATGATTTGAAAGATAATCTAATTGTCTCGACTCTGAACCAAAGCGATAAGGAGAGTTGTGTGATTGAACACACAATGTAATTTGAAAAATAACTATTTGTAAATAATTAACCATTCCGTGATAATTTGCAGAGTTTTTGTTAATGGAGAGAATTTTACAGATTGGGGAGGGAACGAATATAACATTTCTTTAGAGTAGGATCTTGAAAACATTGTTAATAATTAGAGATTTCGATTTTAAATTTAAAAATTCATTAAGATCTTTCTTAATTTGATTTCCTATATTTTGACCATGTGCATCATAAAATAAAATAAATGCGCAAAAAATAAAATAAAGCTCATCCCTCACTTTTTGTCTGTAAAAAGCTCCTCAATTTTTTTTCCAAAATGTGTACATCGTAATATCCAACGACGAGGTTGTTTTTTTTTTTTTATACTGAATGTACTAAGGAATAAAAAGTGTTGTTCGTTTAGTGAATATTGTAAAATGCTTATTCCAATAAGTGTATTACATTGAATAATTGAGTGGAGCCAGGCCGCGAAGGTATCGCTTTGATGTTCGATTTGGAACTGTTTAAATGCATAAGTAAAGTTCAAGCCTCGCTTCGTTGGACCAGTTGAGCTAACCAGGTTTTGTAAATTCACTTTTGGATAGGTAATCTCAGTTATAAACAATTCTAATTGATTGAGATTATTCAGGTATTAATGCCTACTTAAAGCTTTTAATTTGTACTTTTTTAAACTGATAAAAATATAATGCGAATTAATAATATATACTCTGGGAGTTTAGATTGCAATTCAGTCTCTAGTTCAATGGTGATCAAGTCATGACATCGCTTCGGAAGCAGAGGATGTAGAATATATGTTGCGGAAATTTCTTCAGGAATATTTAATTTTGAAAATTGTAAGTCAACATGCAAGTCAGTGTACATAGTATATAATGGACAAGATGGCATCCAAAAGTCTGAGCACAAAATTTGAATTATTTAGGAAACTGAGAGATTCGGACAAGTTCGTCGTATTATTAAAGAGAGTAAATAAATCGACGAGAAAAATAATAGAACACCTTCGAGCAAAAGAGTACTCGGGCGTCTAAGGAGAGATCCTAATAATTTTTCTAAACAAATGTTTATTAAAATCGATAAGTTGTTGATAATTAAATATTCTGGGCATTAATAACAACAGTTACTTTTTAACATAGTTTTAAATTACTGTTGTTTTAAAAATAATGGGATACCACCCTTTCTTCCCGACTGAAAGGAATAAATATGAAAAAAGGAGAAGATGGAAAAAAAAAAAAAAATGTTGCTAGGAATCTCTTTAGTAAACGTAAGGAAACTGGTCTTCTTTACGACCGGGCATAGATACGACTAGGAGGGCTTTATGGTGAACGGAACTATAAAAAAAGTAATCTGGAGACTTGATAGCTCAACTTGAAGGAAGCGAAATCTTAAGCCGAACCAAAGAAGGTCGGCGGCCAAGGTGGCTCGGGATCTGCAAAGATTTTCCAGTAGAAAGAACCATATTCCATAGTCTGCCAATATATGTATGATGTTCATAACGATATATGCTACAATACGCATATGCTTGATTATATATATCTATATATCTATATATATATGTACATATATATATATATATATATATATATATATATATATATATATATATATATATATATATATATATATATATATATATATATATACATTTTATCGCTTACGGGAGCTCAGGCAGTACATATATATACGTATACGAACATATATATACGTACATACGAACATATATATATATATAATCAGCAATGAAAACAAAAGACCAATAGGTAACCAAATTTCTTTGAGGCTTCGTCAAACTACAGCCATTCTCAAGTTTGCAAAAAACGTCAAAATGATGTGAAATAAAATAGAAATATTTGGTGACCTAATGGTCTTCTCTTTTTATTACTGATTAAATGACATGGCACCGATAGTTAATAAAGCAATTAGAAGATATACATAGATATATATAATCAAGCATATGCGTATTGTAGCATATATCGTTATGAACATCATACAATACATATATATATACATCATATATACATATAAGAATACATATATATGCATATATATATATATATATATATATATATATATATATATATATATATACATTTTATCGCTTACGGGAGCTCAGGCAGTCTAGATAGGGTCACCCAAACTCACGTTGGTGCGAACCATGGTTGCCATGGTGCTGAGGCAGACTATCTATAGCCCTATAGCCTGTCCTTTGGGGGCAATTCGGCAGTGTCCTTTCCATCGGCAGTTGTCCTTTCCACTCACTCGGCTTCAAGGACAGTGACAGATCGGTGTAGATCCACGGATTATGGCTGTTCTAGGTCAGCAGGAGCACGAGAACCTATATTTCTTTCCCTGAAGCAGATCGTCCATGGACTAAACTCCGGGCCACTATGGACCATACATCCTGGAAGACCACAACGGGATTCACAGTTTAGGTACACGGTGTACGCATCTCTGTCTACTTCTACAGTAGGCTGACGATCCTCACATACTCGGAGGTGGGATAGTCGCGTTCTGCGCGGATTTTTCTCGGTAAGCGGTCACCCAAATTATAGAGGTAACCCATCCAAGTACTAACCACAACGTTGATTACCTATTTCAAGTGCCTTAACCCGCTCGGCTACCCTGGTCCCGTATATATATATATATATATATATATATATATATATATATATATATATATATATATATATATATAGAATGTATGTATATATATATATATATATATATATATATATATATATATATATATATATATATATATATATATATATATATATATATATATATATATATATACATACATTCTTCTTCCCATGTCTTCTCCTCGGTCCATTTCTTTCTTGTATCGGTTTAGTTGTTGCTTCGATGGTTTTCTAGATCTTTTCAGCTCTGCTTGTTTTATTTTTACTGTTGGCCAAGTATACACATCTTTTAGTTGTTTGAATAACATAAATAAATCTTATTCCTTTGATCTTCTACGAAAACTCCTTGTTTGCTATTAAAGATTTTGTTGTTATCTGTTATAGCCTTCCCAACTAAAATATATATATATATATATATATATTTTTTTTGTGGGAAGTCTTTTATATCTTCAAGAAACCTGTTTTAAAAACTACCTTCTGATATGAATACCCTCATTTAATCGAGATGAAACAAGACGGAATACAATGTAGTTATTTTCAATTTAACTTCCACACCAATGGGAGCTATTCAATGTAAGGGTGCTAGTAGGCCCAGATATGGATCCTCGTTGAAGAGAAGCTCTCCGGGCAAACACAGCTTAAAGATAAGCCCTTTTCAACTCTTGATAGGATGCGAAGTCCGGGCAATCTACGCTCAAAAGCAGTTTAAATATAGGCCATGTTAAAAATATATTCAAAGTTCAACTTAAACCTTTTATATTCCTTTATAAAAACTCAACGAAATAACCTTTAAAATAAAATGTATTACTTGACTAGCAATACATCAGAAAGGTGATATTTTGACACTTGTAATTATGTTGTATATGTATTACTGATAATGGTCGTATTGTTCTCTTATAGCCTATTTTTATTAGTTTTAGCCAGTTGCGTACGCAGAGAGAGGATTATGGGGATATTCCCCTCGAAATTTATGAAAAAATATTATATTCATATCCATCAACACAAAGTTTGTATTTCGAGTAATATTTTATGTATTTTTTCTTCCTTGTACGAAGTACAGGAAGAATTGTAAGAAGCGAAAATTTCCGGTTTTCAGATTTCAACTGAAATATCCATTTTGACAATCGCTGAATCCATTTTGACTAGTTTCGTCGTGACGTATGTACATAGGTTCGTACGTGCGTATCTCGCATAACTCAAAAATGGTTTGCCATATAAAGTTAAAATTTTGTATTTACGATTGCCGTTGTTAGTTGTGAACCTCACTACATTATTACCGGAAGTGGAACTTTACTTGAAGGTCTTTATTGATTTTCATCAAACATTATATTAAAATATAATGCAAAACTTCTCAAATTAGGTATATAAGATTTAAATATTAATATAAATATGATAATAAATTTTGATTAACATTGGTAGAACGGAATTGGTACTTTACTTGAAGGTCATATTAGTCTCATCAAAAATATTTTAAAATATAATGTAAAACATCTCAAATTTGGTGAATTAGACTTTTATATCAATATAAGTAATATAATGGATTTTGGTTGAAATTGAAGATCCGAAAGGGGTATTGTACTTGAAGATCATATTAAACTTACATCAAAAGGTATATCGTCATTTATTACAGAGATCATATGGTTGGACTTTCATCAAAAACTATATTAAATTATAATGTAAAACATCTCAAATTTGGTAAATAGGACTTTTATATCAATATAAATTTATTTACTAGATATTGGTCAAAATTGGTGAGCTGAAAAGAGTACTTTACTTGAAGTTCATCATAAACTTACATCAAAAATTATATTAATATTAAATACAAAGATCATATGGTTCGGTAATAAAGGTTACATACGCGATTTTTTTTCCGCTTCAATTAAACATTTTTACTTCTTGTTTTAAGTGTTAAAATTGAGAGTAAAATACTAGTCTTCCTCCCCATTAGTGAGAGGAACAAGTCTGCAGCAGGAGAATAAGATATAAGTTAAGTGGGTTCTTCCGCTTAAAATTTAGAAACTGTCGATTTCCAATGCTTTGTCTAGTGACATTGACAGTTCTAATGTCACGGAACACAAAGATATCTCTTAGAAACTAGTTACCTACTGAAAGAAAACGACATACAATAATCCGTTATTGTATGTCGTTTTCTTTCAGTAGGTAACTAGTTTCTCAGTATTTTACTCTCAATTTTAACACTTAAAACAAGTAGTAAAAATGTTTAATTGAAGCGGAAAAAAAATTGGGTATGTAACCTTAAAGGTTAATGAAAATTTGATCAAACGACATCCAGCTATTGACAGACATACTTTTGTTTTTAGAGGTTTCATTCCGATGAGACCTCAAAAAACAAGAGTATGTCAGTCAATAGCTGGATGTCGTTTGATCAAATTTTCATTAACCATTAAACTTACACCCAATTTGTCGATTATACATTTAAGTGATTACATACCTTCTTCTTATAAAATCCCCCCGAAAAAATATTTGTATCCCCTGCAGGGGTTACAGTTGTTATAGTTGAAAAGAAGGAAAAGTGTGGAAATTTGTATTAAGAGAACAAAGATTATGGATAAATACAATGATTAGGCCAAATGAAAATACAAGATTATAAATTAACCAAATGGATGTGAAGCCTTTGGCTCAAACCCGGCATAAATTCTAATGTTTCCTATATTGTTACTTTTGGTTACTCTGAATGATAAATTTGAACTACGTTTGTCGAATTCAAAATTATGATATGATAATTGATTTTATTATAATTTGTTTTTGATTATCTAATTGGAGAAATAACACATGTAAAACCATTAATTAAATATGATAAATAAATAAAAATGCTTGATATATTAAAAATATAGACTTCGACTCACTGGCCAAAGATGGGAAGCGTATGTAATTCCTTGTGGTATTTGGTAGGTATTTTACTCCGAAAATGCGAGAGGTACCGATTTAAAACGTCTTCCGGACGATTGGCAAATCCTAGCCTCAACTCTTGGAAACAGCTAGACTCCCACGCACTCACGTACCCATTACTGGAATGGATCCACATTCACACTGATAAATCGGCCGCAGGAGAGGGTTTATATTCTTCTTTTGTCGCTGGAGACATCCCCGTGGGGGAAAATGAGAAGAAATTTCGACAGACAGATCCACATCTCACCGATAAATTATGTGCATAAAGTGGTCATCTGCGAAGCACACAGTTCGGATGCGCTGGAGGTGCATGATTCGCTTCAAAGTTAAATAAAAACGGGCATATTCTAGGAGAAAATTTTACGCTTTACAATTTGTACCCATAGTATTTTTCTCTCTGACTATCTTTTTGGCCTTAAAATGGGTTTGAGCCGTCTAATAATTATGTCACTATAACCCCAGACTTTGAACTAGTTTATTTATTTATTTTTTTTTTTATTCGCACTTAAAATCTTTGAATATAGAAATGGATCGAATGATATAGGCATTGTGATTATATAAATTACTACTAGCATGATATTTCCTGTTAATAACAGAGGACTGGACTATGGAGGTTTTACAAGTATTTTGTAAATTTCTGAATATCTGCCAATTTATTTACTATTGCCAATAAGATGACAAAGAAGCCTCTTCATCTGTAGCCACAGATGCTTAAATTGTCTATAGTTGGCTATAGTAATGTTAGAGACAAATTAAGATTATAAACTCAAAGAAAGGCGTTATCAATATAATATTTATATTTTTAAATCCAGTATATATATATATCCGGTATATGTATATATTAACATAAGGGAACAGTTAAATAAATAGTGCTATGTATACATGCTTTCCCATCCAATCACTTTTAATTTTATCAGTTAGCATATAGTCAATAATAATCAGGCCCCACATTTATATATTAAATGCATTGTTGATACAGCTATAATTTTAATAAATAAATTGAAAATTAAGAATTGGTTATTGAGAGATAAAGTTTCAATTAGTAATCATAAATAAATTATAAAATATTGTATTTAGTTTTTTAACAATAGTAAAAGATAGGAACTATATCTTGTAAATAACCGGAATTATTTAAAGAAGTAGTAATAGTAGTTAGTAGATAGTAGTAGAAATATTAATTGTAGTAAGGAAACAAAATAGGCCATATCGATCTTAGTCCGGCCCCTTAAATAAAATAAGGAAATTTAAGTTTTGTGATTTTTAAGTAATTCACGTTTTTGTTGAGTAGGAAGCGATCATTCAAAACGTTTTCATCGAAATTAAGTTCCAATTGAACCAATGCAAAGTATACAAACTTCTCTGAATATAGTTTGGTTTAACAAAATCCATTGTAAGGGGGCTTTCGAGCGAACCAGTAGTGATAAGTTGATAAGTTGATTTTTTTTTTTTTTTATAAATCACTGTTTAATTGTGAATGTTTTATCAGCACCATTCTAGGTTATAGATACCCCACTTCTAGGAAAACGTCTATCTTTAAATATCATTAATTTCGTAAAAAGAAGTCGATGTTTCTTTTAAGATTGGTTTAGAATTGGCACTTGTTTTGCTAAAATGTGTGGTGTGGAATTACGTTTCTAGGAATTACGTTTCTCCGACAAAAAAGTGTGGTGAAAATTAAATTTTTTAAATTCGTTTTGTTTTTTTCTAGTCAATAAAATGAAAGGAAAATACAGAATAAAAATCTCAGTTGTGAATTAAAAAAAATATCTGTAAATTAACCAAAACAATTGCTTTAAAAAATATAGAACTTAAATTTCCTCGTTTTTTTATTTAATTTTTTTTTTGGAATTGAACCATGGTATGCATGAATTTTTCTTTTGTTCTTGAGGTCTATAACCTCTTTAAATATTTCCGATAATTTATAATAATATAAATAATCAATTCGGCCATATTGACTCTAACCATTACAAATTTACCCGGTATCAATTCCACAATCCGGTCACAATTCCCAAGCGGCCGACTTTGAGTTGTTCCCTTTTCGTCTGTTTCATCTTTATCGTATCTTATATATCTCCTATGTCCTTTATATTTTATTATTACATTGAACTTTTCTTTTATTGAAATATTATTGTTGCCATGTAAAATTAGGATAAATATTTGATGGACTCAATTGAAAATAAATAAATCACTTCACAAGGCTTACTTACCTGACCCGAACCCGCTAAATATAATTTTATGTACAGTAAAACCCCGCTTATCCGATTCCTCCATACTCGAAACTCTTATAATTCGAAAATTTCCCCCCTATATTTTTCGTGTAGGTATTTTTATTTTTTTGTTAACGATGAACTTATAATGTTACATAATATTACAAATAATGTTACATATTATTACTATAAATTAGTAATTTAAGATGCATTTATAAAATAAAATTAGCATGTAGACTTTAGTTTAATTTTAAATACATTTATATGTATGTAAACTGGATAGTATAGGTTGACGTACGCATGATCGTATAGAAGGATAAATCTAATTAGTGATTCATTAATTATTTGTCACGTCTATAATTTTGTCTTTATTGAATACTAGTTTCAAATGTTATACATTCACTTTCAGTTCTAAAAACACACACAAATTCAAAAATAAAGATTGTAAGATACAGTTTGGTATATCTATACATATTAAATGCATATTTAATATACATAATAATATCTAATTGTAGTTTAAATTGCTTATTTTTTACTTAACTTTTGCGTGTTTTTAGAATTGAAGATGAATGTATAACATTTAAAACTAGTTTTCTATAAAAACAAAATTATAGAAGTGGCAAATAATTTATCAATCCCTGATTGGATAGTAGCTTACATCCAATGTTATTCTTTAAAAGTATATAAATGCTTTTCATTTAATAAAATTGTTTGCAATTCTAAAAAGTGTGGATATGCCATAATAACCATTAAATATATTAACTAAGAAACTTACCATAATTTTCTCTTTTCTTGATTTAATAATTTTGGTTTAATTGAATTTCAAACAATCTAGTTATTTACACATGTATGTAGTTATTTAGTAATATTATTTTCTAATTTTCTAACAAGATACATTCCATATTATCATTTAATGTGTCTCACGTAGTCATAGTATTATTATGTCCTTAGGTAGTATTATGTTTACGCCATATGATTATTATTATATTCTATGTTTATATATCTTATTCAGAAGCACATTAAATATGCAATATTGGATTTGATTAATAAAGGCTAAATTAGCTTCACCAACTCTTTATTGTCTCACCAAACGTTTCGACACTGATACCGTCATCAGATACATATTATACACAGGACATAAATTTACATCATTATTAAAACCAAGTAAAATTCAAATTAATTACATTATCATATTCATTTTGTTATAAATGTTGTTATATTTACGATATTCTATCACAATACTACTTAATATGGCATATTATTAACGTTTCAGACTCAACAACACCGGACTAATTAACATTTTTTTTAATATTGTATATTATTTTTGTAATAATCCTGTTTACTTATTGTATTCTTAATATATTTGTAATCTCTTATAGTATAAAGATAAACAAAATTTGAAAACTTGAGAATCATACTAAATAAATAAAATAAAATAAATGTTTTTATTTTATTACTTTTTCTTTTATTACTGTTATTGGCATCATCACCTTAGTGAGATCTGTTGTTATCTGGTTTTTTCTTAACCCTGATGACCTCTAACTTAGGCCGAAACGTCGACACAAAATATAAAAAAGTTTTTTCTCATTTTTGTTTTTATTCATTGACCGAACTCCCAACCAAGCTTCTACATATTTTTTCCACGGTCAACCATACTCTCACCATTAAAAATAAAAACTCTTTAAAAATAAAATAGATATTTTTCGAAACGAATTAAATTCATAATAGTTGTGTCGTAGTTCAGAGAGAGTAGGTTCATAACAAAATATGTCGTAACGTTATTTATTTATAAATTTATTATTTGTAGGTCGTTTACCGTCTGATCGTACAGAATTGGTTTATTTTCTGAATAAAAAATATGTCTGTATAAATAAGGCGAAAGGTATTTATTTTTAAGTTAACATAAATAAAATATACCTCCTGCTATAAATATGTATGCGAATCCAAACCCATTAGAATATTAATAACAGAGAAAAAATAAAATAAATATAAAAAAAACACTGTAGGTGATTCTGTTGATGGAGTAACCGTTATGGAAGGGCGTGATGATGGTATGTATGGAGTGTGGGTATTATGTATAGCTCTTCCCTCCCCGATCTCGGCTATAACCCATTCTTCCCTCTATACTTCTGCATTATTCATTCCTCTCGTATCTTTCTTGTTCTCAAATATCAAACTAAGGCTATTTATGTATTATTGTATAAATAAAAGATATATTAATTTATTGTGTATTATTATTTTTATCAGGGAACAAGAGCTCCGTAATTTTATTCGTTGACAATAACTTTTTCACACAATAATTTCACGTAGTCGACTTGTTTTCAAGGGTATGAAGTACAAAATGTCACGTAAGGAAGTAGGACACTTTTTCTCGTAGCAATTTATTTATGGTTACTGCTCCGTTCCTATGGGCCGTAGTTGGATGCAATAAAGTCTAAAGCCTTCTTTAATAGACGGACTTTTTAATGCAAAAATATATTTTCCACTCGGATTAGTTAGTTCCTGAAATAAGTGCGTTCAAACAAACAAACTCTTCAGCTTTATATAATGCCCAGGTTGTTACAAAAGTTTTTGTGCATTAATTCATTGCTGACATTAAAGTCTTCATTTGAATCCTTATTCAACACTGATGTAAACCATTCACATATCGTATGTCTACCGTCTATACCTTTCATCCCATTTTATAAATTTGACTGATAATGCTGGAAGAAAAAATTGTCATTCGTGGTCTTCTGAGGCACTACTGGAAAAAAGGATTAACTGTGAAGGCAGCTGCTGAGGAAATTTGTGCGGTGGAAGGTGAAAATGTGGTGCATCGTAATGCAGTAGCGTTTTGGTCAAGGCGGGTCAAATCTGAGAACAACAGCCTTCAAGGTAATGCTTTGTGCTTGGTGGAATTATGAGGATGTTTTGCACTTTGGTCTGGTTCCAGATGGCAATAACTGACGGTTAGCATTACTGTGAACAACTCGAAAGAGAATTTAGAGTTTTTAAAGAGGAGTCCCCTGCTTTGGTTGATCATATTAAACTGATGTTTCAGCAATACAATGCCTCTGCCCATCGTTCACTCTTAATCAAAGAAAGATACCTGAGTATGGTACCTTACCCCACCCTCCTTACAGCCCTGGCATTGCACTGTTTGGCTATGTTCTTTTATGGCTAATGGCACATTTTTTGAAAGGCTGAAACTTCAAAAATGTCTAAAAGAATGTGAGGAAATGTCAGAAATGTCTAATCAGAATGCGAGGAGTTTTCCGCCTTAAAAACCAGGGACTACCAAATTCAACTTCTGGTAGAAAGATGGGTTAAAGTAATTATCAATGATGACCTATATTTTGAAGAATGATTTTAAAGTGTATATTTTATACTGAAATTTAAATAAAACTTATTCTATGCAGAAAGGCTATTGTTGTATACCTAGTAGGATAGATAAGATAAGATTGAGACTTGCTTGTCTACTAATATTACATAGTGAATGCATCTTAAACGCAAATTAACAAAAAAAAAAAAACTAGTGTGCTTACTTATCTTTGATCTAAATAATAAATAAGGCATTTCTTTTCCAGGACAGATGATTGGATAAAACAAGATATAAGGATAAAACAAGATTTTGTTTCAAAGAGCGGGTGAAGTTAAAATCATTCGTTCGGAAGAAGAGTGCCGCAATACAAAAAAGTTGAATTTTACAAAAAAATCTTTTGATATTGCCAATTTAGGTTTTTTGTGTTTAAAAAAGAAATAAAAAGTGAATTTTCATTTGTTGATCATTTATGCATAAACCAAATTGTTGCAGTTTTCCGTTAAAAAAAAAAAAAAATCAATAGTATAAGCTCGTTTAGGGTTTATGTTTAATAAAGATACATATTTTGCGCACAATAGGCCTTAATAGGCCGCGGTGCATATATGCTGGGATAAAAAAAAAAGACACATATTTAAAAAAAAAACTTGTTTTCATAAAAAATATATTGAATTTATCAAAATAAATCAAATCGAATATTTTATTGAATATGCTGAACTAAAAAATATTTTTTTATCCTAAAAAATGATGTTCTCAATTATTCATAAATAATTTTAATTTTAGTAATTTAATAAATAGTTTAATAAAATTTAATAAATAGCTTAATAAATAAATAGTTTAATTTAATAATTTTAATTTGTAGAAGCAAAACATTCAAATAGAGCAACAGCGAAGCATTGCCGGGTCAGCTTGTGGTTTATATTTTAGGTAAAAGTTTTAACATTCTTGTCAGGATATTATTTGTATAGAATCCAATACAAAGACATAGGTACTTCAATTAAGTAAATGACCAATCAACGTTTTGTCAATTCCGGAATCATCGAGACTCACTTTTTTTAGACTATTTGGTCTGCTGATGTGAGATGCGCAGCCTCTGCATATATGTAATCTTATATTTTTCTGTCATGATGATACCTGAATTGAAGGAACGTTGATTGGTTTGTAATTTAGTGGTGTCTGTTTTTTGGAATCTTCCAACAACATTCTAGCAATAATTTTTGTGCCTTTTTTTATTTATGTTTTGTTTTAGCTCTCTTTGAATAATTACTCACTGTATTATGTATTGTAAATCTGAAGGTTTGTTTCAGAATATTACATTATAGTTGTATTAGTAGCCCAGATATATATTTTTTTTATTTATTTTTTTTTAGTTTTTGCTCTCTTTGATTATTTAAGTACCCTATTATATATTGAACACTTGGATGTATGTTTCAGAATATTCAGTAAAAGTTATATTAATTGCCCAGATATTAGTCAGCATTATTTTTCTTATTTTTTTTTTTTTTTTGCTCATTTATTAAAGCACTATATTATGTATAGTATTTCTGAAGGTGTATATATTGAAGGTAATATTCATTAAAAGTTCAATTAATAGCTCAGATGTTAGTCAACATTTTTTGTTTGTTTTTGTCTTTGATTACTTAAGCACTTTATGATGTATTGTAAATCCGAAGGTGTGTTTTAGAATATTCAGTAAAAGTTCTGTTAATATCTGGATATTAGCCAGCATTGTTTTTAATATTTGAAAAACGCAGTTCATTTGTCTTAAAGTCACTCTTGAATAAATTATATTATTTATTTAGTTGCGTTGAAGTCACGTTATATAGTAAGAGTTAAGTCTAGGAACACCTGCCACCAAGATATATACAAACATTGAACCGCTCCTGGAAGTAAGTGTATAAAAAAAAGTACTTGAAGAAGAAGCCTACATGCAAACTTACTCAGGCCTTCCTCTCCTTTTGAAGAAAGTTTAAAGTAACTTGTGATAACTCACTTTTCCACTCCATATCTTCGCTTTTCCTATCTAAATTTCAATATCCATACCTGCCAGCTCCTTGTACTTCTCTCAGTTATTTATTTAAATAAATTAGTTTCTGTTTATATGTTGAATTAAAGAAAATATTTCTTTATTAACTCATAGCAATTTTTTTCTTTATTTTCTTGGCTAATATCTTTTTGGACATATACAGTACACCTGTACACATTGTAATGAAGACTAAGACAAATTTAACGTGAAGATGGGGAAACAACCCCGAAACTTAGATACGGTTAGAATGAATTGGATGTAAGAAATAATAGAAAGAAAAAAATGTAAGGAATGTCATCATTGCTATGAGTTGAAAAATAATTGTTTTAGACTTCCTAATGTACTGTAATAGAAAAATGAAAAATATCTCTATAACAGTCCATCAATGAACTTCTATTTATGTAATTGGCTTGTGATGATTCATTCGTAATGTCAATATTTTAAACAGCCTATTGCATAGTTATAGTTCAAAGCCTTCGATCAACCGTACAAAATCGTCAGCATACCCAAGCGGAGATATTTTACTGCCCAGATTTAAACATTTTTCGTTTCTTATCATCTTTCTAATGACATATTATAGTGAAAGGGAATCGCCTTGTTTTAAATCCGAGCGAATTTCAAATTTCTCCGAAGAATAATTACCGATTCTAACTTTATTGAATGATTCGGACATGCACATCCCCATTAGATTTACTAACTTATTTAGTGTTTCCTGCTCAATCAAAATAGATAGTATACCACTTCAGGCGGTCAATGGATGCATGTACCTTCTTGTAATCGATATAAAGCTGATGAACTGTGCCGTTGTATTTTTTTTGTTTCTCTAATATTTGCTGTGAGGAAAATATTTGATGAATAGTTGAACAGTTCCGTCTAAAACCACATTGGTAGTCTCCTATAATTTTCTCGGCGCATTTTGTGAATAAATATTAGAAAATATTAATATATACATTTAAAAAAAGACATACCTAATGGTTTATTTTGTCACTATTATTTACCAGGGAGATGGCAAGGCTAATTGTTTATGTAGAAACTGTCTTCTGTATCTTGACTTTAAGCAATGTCAAAAGTGTTTTAATGAAAATTGTTGACCAATTTGAGACATCTTTGTACGAAAATTATTTAAATTTCTTCATACATTATACTTTTCAACATAATATTATTTATTCTGCATCCCCTTTTATTTTATCCTTATATTTATTATATTTTTATCCTTATATGTATTTTGCTGAAAACTTGTCTTAATATTTTGCTCCTTTCCCTTCGTTCATTTAAAATTGAATATAATGTTATAAAATTATTTGTCATTTGACTGTTCATTTTTTTTTCCTAAAGTTTATTACGTTCCTTGAGATTCCACTACTTTAATACTATTGATAAAACTAATTATTTATTCATGAACGGCAACCATCATCTGAAGGTAATAAATAATATTGTGTTTTTTTTTTTTTTTTTTTTTTTAACTTTATTTCTAAATTCACACCTGTCTAGTAGACAACCAGTGAATGTGCTGGCTATGTACATGTCAACGTGGCATGAAAGGCATGAGAAAGAGTAGTACCCAGCGGCACCTCTTCCTGTCGTGATAATCGTATATAGTTAGTCTAGGAGATCCCTCATCCAGCTCCTCTTCAGCCTTCTGCGGGTGTTGTCAGGCATGTTGATTGTCGCCATATCTTGTATGAGTGTGTTAGGATGTCCGTGTAAGTTATCGTGAAATCGTTTGTAGTGGGTCCGTATGTGTTCGTTAACTGTAGGCATATTGAGGTCTGTATGTAACGTAAAGTTGCTGATGTACCAAGGGGCTTTGGTGATAGTCCTAAAAGTTTTTGACTGAAAAATTTGGAGTTTTTGTACGTGTGTTTTTTTGGCTGTCCCGTATTTCTGTGAAGCGTAGGTCCAGATGGGCTTGAGTAAGTAAGTGTAAGTGTTCAATTTATGTCTAAGTTTCAATTTTGAACCTTTTGAAAGAAGTGAATATAACAGTTTAAGTCTTTGGTTTAGCGTTTTTTGTTTATTCTTGATGTGTGGGCCCCATGTCATTCTTCTGTCAAATGTCAGCCCAAGGTATCGAATTTTGTCTGTCTGCGGAATTGCTACATTGTCCAGGTATATTGGAGGACAGGTTTCTTGTCGGAGAGTAAAAGTGATATGTTGAGATTTGTCTTAATTAAGTCTAATTTTCCGAAGTTTGCACCAATCCTGAAGTTTTGTTAGGTGATGTTGTAAAGTCTGTGAGGCGTGTGCTGGATTTTGATGTTTTGTTAGAATCGTTGTGTCGTCTGCATACGTCGCTATCAGAGTTTCGGTGCTGTTTGGAATATCATGTGTATATATGATGTAGAGCAGCGGAGCTAGTACTGATCCCTGAGGTACTCCTGCTAAGGCCGGTCCAATGGCAGACAGTTCTGAGCCTTGGCAGACAGAGAAAAATCTTTCAGAAAGAAAGGATTGAAGAATAAGATAATAGGTAGGAGGAAGTATCGTCTTAAGTTTGAAGAGAAGCCCCTGATGCCAGACTCTATCGAACGCCTGAGCGACGTCCAGAAATACTCCTGTTGCATATAATTTTTGCTCTAGTGCCGTCGACATGTAGTCCGTCACCCTGTGTAATTGTTGAATGATTGAGTGTTGGGATCGGAATCCAAATTGATGGTCAGGTATTATGTTATTGTTCGTCAGTATGTCAAGAAGTCTTTTATAGAGTAATTTCTCAAAAATTTTTGAACAAATCGGGAGCAGACTGATAGGTCTGTATGATGATGGAGTAGCTGTGTCTTTGTTTGGTTTATGAATCATGGTAATGTGTGAATATTTCCATTGTAGAGGGAATTTAGTCGTTCTGAGTATTGCATTGTAAATAGAGGTTAGATACACTAGAGCCTTCCTGGGCATTTTCTGGAGCACTTGAGCATTTATCAGGTCATGACCAGGGGCTTTCTTCTTAGGTAACTGTCTAATTTGCTCGTCAACTTGTGTCGGTGTAAAGCAAGGAGGAGGTGATGCTAGTTGTAGTGGAATATCTAAAGTTTTTTGTACAAGTCTTTCGTGTTCAGAATTCGTGAAGTCAGTATGTGGTGTAAAGACAGAAGAAAGATGATTCGCAAATAACTCAGATTTTTCAATGTCTGACACGGCCCAGGAACCATCCTCATTACGGAGAGGTGCCGACATCACACGATGTTTAACAGTTTTCTTGATGTGCCTCCATAAGCTCCCATCGTCAGTCGCAAGATTTCTGACGTAATTGTCGTAAATTGTGCTTTTGAAAAATTGTGTTTTTAAAAAATTATTTTCAATATTTGACCGTCCATATCACGCCGTTATCTTTACAAGTTTGCCTCAAGGTCAATTAAAACTCAATAGTTTTAATGTATATATTTATTAGATGATTCGGGTATGTTTTGCCTTCCCTCTTCAGCATCTAAATAATATTCCAAAAATACTGCGTGAGTCAATTAGTTACTACTCTAATCAGACATCTAAAAGTCTAGAAAATATATACGTTACAACTATTGAGTTTTAAATGACTTTCAGGCAAAATTGTGAAGATAACCAAATAATAATGCTGCAAGAAGTAACAGTGATCCTTTTATTTATTAGATGAGATCCTTTAACTTGAATCATTTTTTGTTTATTTTTTTTCTATTTTACCATTAACAGTTTCACGACACTGGGGTTCATCGAATCTTCACAATAAGGGAACGGTGTAGCTCAGTGAGTAAGGTACTCCTATATCCTGGGCCCGGGTTAAATCCGGCTATGAAAGATAATTATTTATTCTGTCATATCAACTGTGGATTGACCCTGTGGGTTCGGAAGACCCTCCTCGAGCTCATCCAGCCTCTATAATCTGGGTATCCTTAATTGGAGAAAAAACAGGGCGGTTGAGCGTAATCATGGCTAATCTACCTCCTTTCAGAATCGAAGACCTAGAATCGAAGTGCATTGAGTTTTCGGAAACTTTTTTTACTTCCTTCCTTTAATTCAGTTGTAATTTGGATAAAACTCTTTATCTAAATCGCTTTTATTCATTTATTTATCAAATACTGGTTCAATATTAATATCCTATATGTATCTGAACCTTTGGTCCCGGATACGTAACTAATTATTTTCCCGCAGATTTAGTCTGAGCTGAGCAAAAAGTAGACTTATCATAGCCGAAAAGTTGCTCAGCATTATTAACTTATACAAAAATCAATATCATAAAACAAAATATCACGAATTGGTCAGGTCGCATTCCAAACCAGCCAATAGATTTTAGGTATTAACTGAATAATTGTATAGTATTTACCAGAAGGTAACCAACCCTCATTGTACGTTTTGAGTGTACTTAGTAAAAGTCAAAGTTAAATGGTCTTGGAAAATCTGGAAACTTTTAAATAAGTTCGTTTTATTTTTTGTCATAAACGTAAATTTTATTTTTCAATATGAAAAATATTTTAATTTGTTCTATTGCCAATATTAAGTAGTTTAATTCTTTTCTTGAAATAGAAACGTCGCATTCTATTTCCAACGGTTTATTCCACTCCGATTTTCCATTGAAGATACCTGAACCAAGAGTTAATTCTTTTCTGTTGAAATCGTAAATACTAATTCCATTCAAACCACCTCCAACTCATTTTTGCATATTTTGTGGATTGGTTCCGGTTTGAAAAATGTCCTCTTATTATATCTAATATAGAAATATATTATATCTAATATAAAATAAATTCATAAAATTATGTTTATAAAATAAAAAATTTATATTAAATTATTTTGAATTCTTAATTCTTTTAAATTGTATATTAAATTGTTTTAAATTCTATATTATTTTAAATTCCAAATTCTCTTAAATAATGTGAAATTTTATATTAATTATTTCTTAAATTCTGTAAATAAAATAAAAAAATTATATTACATTATTTTCAATTCTAAATTCTCTTAAATTATTTTAAATTATATATTAAATTATGTTTATTAAATAAAAACAGATTGGTGGCTAAAAATGTTGGCTAAAATTGTGGCTTTATGAAATATTGGACCTTAGTATTAGTGTACATATTTCAGTTGTTATCTATTCTTTTCAAAAGTTTTTAGTTTGATATTGAAAACTCAACGTTTTTGCGCGGCGGAGTAATAATGAGCTATAAAAACAAATAATAAAATCTCGTGAGGATAATCCGTGCTAGCTATTGGAGCTGAAGGACCGATGAGTGGAGTGGCTATTTAATTACATCCGCAGGGACTGCCCACTAGATCTACCGACTCCGAATCAAATAACTTCTCATCAACTGCCTATTAGCAATCCATACCTCAATCAGCCTCAGAGGAATATATTTGTTACCAATTTAAAGTTTTAAAATATTTATATAAGTAAAAAAAAAAATATATATATATATATATATATATATATATATATATATATATATATATATAAATCGTTTTTTTGAAAATGGCGTTAGTGCCATTTAACAAACTTTTTTTTAAATTTTATTCTTTATCGTTTAGAGTATGAGTTTATTCAGGTGGAATAACTTTTATAATTAGAATATATTTTTTATTTTTCTACCATCGGCTAAAGCCCGAGTGAAGACTGAGAGTCGTCATTATTTGGTCCTTGTATTATCAATTGTCGATTTTTAGACCATTACCAATTTTTTTTTTTCGATATACCTAGAGCGGGAATCGATAGAGATTTTGTTTACTTCCCATAATAAATCGAAAGCTAAATTTCGAATTTCTGACGGTTAAGCCTTTTATATTTATATAAAACAGTATATGTGTATGTATATATATATATATATATATATATATATATATATATATATATATATATATATATATATATACATATATATTGGGAAATAAAATATGAAGATCTTATATTGTAATACGGCTGGAGATATACAGTACCCGCAATACCTGACAGATGTTGAGGTCTAGATGGTCTGGCTACCCTGACTTTAGCCAGGCGCGCACTCCTGCCTTGTATATTAATACACAACACACAATCCAAAATCTTATTTTAATTGTTTTTTGACAAATTAATCATATTTAAGAGAACTAGACTAAAGATCAGACTCGAAAATGTAAATTAAAGGCACATTGATTATTTAAATTCATCACTTAATCCAATGTTTTCGTTTTGGACTCTAATGTTGAGCCTCTAAGAAACAGTTTTTTTTTTTTTTTTTTTTTTTTTTTTTTTTTTTTTTTTAATGTTATATGAATTTTTTTTCTTAAACAAATAATTGTATTGCCTCACAATAGTTGTGATTGTCTGATTTGATTTTCCTTTCAAAAACCGTGTCAATTCTTATCTAAAAAAAAAGAAATTTTAATAAATTATTAAATGCCTTCCAGGAATATTCATGTCAAATTTAGTCTGTACTGTGAAGCAAACAGATTTTTTATGATATGGTGCCAATAAATAGACCGCTACCTTAGATCGGTATAAAAAAATTCTACACATTTGTCGTTTTTCATGACTTCGTGCCAAATGTTCAGAAAAGGAACGATGTATTTGTTCCTAATTGCCTTACAGACAGAAAGACAAACGAAATGGCAAACGGTCGAGTTGAAACGAGATCTCGCTTGCGCTCGGCCAATAATATTTGATTGCAAATATTTTTAAATAAATACTGCCATATACTGTTGTATAACTATACATGTTTATTATTATTCTAATTAACTATTAGTTAAGCTTGAAATAAATTAAAGTAATTAATAGAAATTATTTTTGTTTTATTATTCAGAATGACTTATTTTTGTTTTCTAAAACGGGTGCTCATGAAACACATATTCACAATAAATATTCTGTAAAACAAACCTCTTTGTAAGCTTTGTTTCTATGTTATTTATCCTCCGTTTGAAGAACACATCGGTAGATATAAAGCATTAAATTCAATTCCAAAAAGGCAGAGAGACAAAAATAAAGATAATAAAGGAAACCAAAGGGCGAGGGAGATGAGGATAATGGTTTTTTCCTCCCCCTCTTCTCCCCCCCCCCCCCCGCATTGATGGTGAAAGGGAGAAGGGAACGTATTAGGGTTAGCAATGGGTCTGATGGATTGATTGAAATGCTCTCTGATTAATTCCACCGAAAAGAAATTGGGCGGGAGAGATGAGGAGCAACTTGGGCCATCAGTCCTATCCCGCAATTAATAAAGGGAAATCTATCAAAGGCCTTAAATCTATCCTTCTCCGCTCTAAAGATTTAGATATCTCAAATGGAAACTTAGCGGTGTCTAGTTTATTGAAATATTTCCTAGATACTGCACTCCAGCAGAAATATCTTTATTGAACCACTACACATAAGCGTTGGTGTATATATGTGTTAACATATTTATTCTAAATACATATTTTTAAATACTGAGTACATATATAAATTTATTTTCTAAATTATATCCAAAATATCTAAATGTCACAACTATCCAGTTATAGAGTAGTATTTGTATAGTTTGTACTGAATGAGCCAGATTCGTTTTTAAATATATGATGCGAAATTTTGCGAATTTCGAGGTTAAGTTAAGCTTTACCAATAAACATAGACGATTTTTTTTATTCTAAGCTGAGGTTCAATGAATGATTTTGTTGATCTTGTAGCGGGTCTCTTCATGTATCATATATTATTTATCAGTGTATTTAAGCTGGTTGAAAGTATTTATGCATTATTTATGCTATAGTAATATTTTATTTTTATATTGTTATATGTTGCATTATATTATTGTATCTATACTTATGCTTGCACGTATTTTTAGATGACGTTGACATAGCAACGTAATCAAATAATATTTCTGACTTTTATAAATATTTTTACAAAATTAGTATAGCAAATCATTATGGTTGTTGTAGCCATCACCATTGTAGCCAACTCTATTTGTATAGGATATACCCCGAAAGCAAATAAAAATATTCATTCATTCATTCATTCATAGTTGTATTGAATGAGCCAGATTCGTTTTTATATATATGATGCGAAATTTTGCGAATTTCGAGGTTAAGTTAAGCTTTACCATTAAACATAGACGATTTTTTTTATTCTAAGCTGAGGTTCAACTGTTTAACTTGTCTCAACTCTGTAATTTTAAATATTTTCTATTCCTTTAGGGTATCGCGATAATGTTTTAGCTCGTTGTAAATATTAGAAAATTATATTAAATATTGGGCGGTGTGAAAAGAAATGCAAGCTTGAGCAAAGATAATTATATTTATCACACAATTTTTAAACACTAACTATTATCTGGGAATGTTTACTCAATAAATTAAAGTTATTTGAGTTGATTGAATTACAAAGAAATATTACTGGTTTTTCCCGTTTCGATTACCGCAGTTTCTAACCGGTGATTTCTGTGATAATAGCTATTATTTTGCAAGCTTAATTTTAAACATCTGTTGTTATTATCAACTAAGCTCGTTACCTGCTTTGTTTACACTACAAATTTCTAAATTCGGGTAAAATAAATTTCTCTACACTTGTTAATTATTTTAAAACCGAGGATAGTTGTGTTCGTTATTATATGGATCATAATCTCATAGAAAACTGTGTCCAAATGGTCACGATATGGAGCTTCTCAATCAAGGGAGTTTCGTCTGTAATTTGGATCTATAGAAGAAGAACATGTTATACTACTACTGTACCTCTATAAACTGGTACGTACAAGGCTGTAAGTGACCATTAAAGACGTCACTATGGTCTGTATATTCTTGGGCAAACGAGTATTCTACAATTAAGTGCTGCGAAAAGGAGTTACAAATGAAACCTGAAGATTTGGATCTATAAATCTTTTTATACTGCGTATTTATTTTATGGCTTAAAAGTGTAAATAAATGTTTATTTTTGTTTTGTTGGTCGCTGCATTATTAATAACCTAAACTTTAGCATCATATGTTAAATTAATGATCACATAAATCACCGGTTAGTAACTGCTGTACTCGAAACGGAAAAAGACCCGAAATAATTATGTATGTAAATGTATGTAATAAACATGTAAGGCCGAGGAAGGTTATAACCAAAAACAGCTGATCGGCTAACACTTAACTAGTTAAATCTACTAGGTGTGTATAAAATGCTTAACGTTCCGTAATAAAAATAATTCAAATTTCTACTATCAGCCTTATAATTAAAATTCTGCCGTCAAAATCCAAATTCTGTGCATTGTGCATAAGAACAACTAACACAATTAGAAAAGGAGATGTTACAAATATTAAACATTAAATCAAAAATGCTCTCAACTAACCTTATAAATACATGATAACCTAGTTTAACTAATTTTATTATACAGGGATCACAATGAACTAAAATAGACGGAAAATTAGATTCTGTCTCGTTAACAGTCAAATAAAACCACTGCACCGGCATTTCTGTGGTTACCAGAAAGAAATAACTTCAGACCTGTAGGCCGAGATTTAACTTCTAGCATTGAGTCGAGCTGTCATCAATTGAGGGGTGCTGTCACCCGATATCATTGTCCAGGAGAATAAGAAGATAGCATGATCTCGAGAAATGACCTTAATAAAAAAAAAAGATGTCTTTGCGTGAAGCCTTTTGTGGCTGATAAGGGGTTTCAGTACCTTTCAGCTTCATAAAATGGTTATCTCCTATCTGAGATGCTGCCCTATCCACCTTTTCTTTGACTATTGACTTGTATTTGTAGAATGAGGATTTTTGGTATAAAGAACGCCACGTCATCTTCATAACAGCAGCGAGTCATAAGAGAAATTGCGGCTCACACGCTCCAAGTAACTTTTTAGCTTATCAACCGGTGGCTCTAAGAGTAACTAAATACATTTACAGTTGCAATTTGCGTGGTAGGTAGCGTGACCTAACGCGGGGAGAAGGGGAGGGAGAGGGCGGACATACCTTGCCGGAGAGAAGAATACTAACCAATTGATGAACGGCCGAAAACCATAATTTAAAACACAATATTTTTTAATTTTCAAAAACATAATGAATAATAAACTACGAGGAAGCATATTCCGAAGGGTTTCATTCTTTTTCCAAAATGTTGATAATTCAAATTTTTCAACAAGACGCTTTGAGCAACTAACTTTATTGTCAAGACTGAAAGGTCTCCCTTGTTATTTATTTCTTTTATGATATCATGTCTGCGGATTCACTTATTGTAAAGGCATTCTTTGATAGGAGTCAATTAAATTAGCATTAAAAATATCTGCTGCGGACACCCCATGGCTTCCTTATAAATACAATATTTACAAGGATTTATACTATACTATAAATCGGTGGCTCAAAAAGTGATCCTGAATTTGGTTATCAGTTTCCGAAAAATAGCAATACCTTAAAAACGAAACTCAGCGTCGCGACGTCACACACACACAAGCTCTTGTTTCTTGAAGTGTTATTCTGTTATTATATGTCGTTTTCTTTCAGCTGGTAATAAGTTTCCAAGAGATTTCTTCGTGTTCCTTGACAACATTAGAACTGTCTATGTCACTTGATAAAGCATTGGAAATCGACGGTTTCAACATTTTGAGCGGAAGAAACAGCTTAACTTATATCTTATCTCCTGCTGCAGACTAGTTCATCTCACAAATGGAGAGGAAAAAAAGTATTTTACACTCAATTTTAACACTTAAAAGAAGTAATAAAACTGTTTAATTAGAGTGGGAAAAAAATCGCCTTTGTTGTACGATATGATATCGCCTTTGTTGGACGATATGATCTCTCTAATTAATCTCGATATATCTTTTGATGTGTTTCTTATGACCTTCAAGTAAAGTACCCCTTTCAGATCTTCAATTCCAACCAAAATCTATTATATTACTTATATTGATGTAAAAGTCTAATTTACCAAATTTGAGATGTTTTACATTATATTTTAATATAATTTTTGATGAAAATTCACACTTCCGGTCAGCCAATTTTGACCAAAATTAATCATGTTATTTATACTAGTACGCAAATCTCAAATACCAAATTTGAGGAGTTTTGCATTCTAGTTTAATATAATTTTCTGATGAAAGTCAGTAATGACTTTCAAGTAATGTACCACTTCATGCAGTCACATTTGCAGGTCACATGCAGAGACCAAAAAGGGATGTTCACAACTATATTATACAATAATCCTGAATACAAAATTTTAAATTTCTACCGCTAACGGTTTTTTGTTATGCGAGATACACCGACGAAACTAGTCAAAATGGATTCAGGGATGGTCAAAATGGATATTTCCGTTGAAATCTGAAAACCGAAAATTTTCGCGATTAAAATACTTCCTTTACAAGGAAGTAAAAAATAGAGAAAACCGAAAAAAAAAATAACGCTCGTTTAATTGAATCATCTTTCAATTGAAGATAATATAGAAATGACGTTATCTCTCAATTTGCCGAGTTTAATTTTCTTTTATTGCTAGCCCGAACGGAATTAATTTGGGCTTGGGCAAACAATCCTGATTGCCATCGGAATGGATATTAAACAAGCCATTTAACCATAATCATCTCTTCTTTCTCCATCATCAGTTGTATTTTGTCTTGGAACTGAATCCGTTTGGAACGCTCTGCGGTTATACAGCTGTTCTTTAGTAAGCTACTATCAAGGTCATAAAAATACGGTTTCACTAATTATAATCATATCCTTTATTTTTTTTTTTTTGTATTCGTTATTTCATTATTGCTCGTTTTTTGTCCAAATCATAAGGGAACACTTATACATATCTCTCAAGCTTATCTATATGATAAAAAGAAATATCTGTCAAGTAGATGAATCACTCACTCATTTCTCGACTTATGTGTCTGAAGACTAATGAAATTAATGAGTATATCAATTTGAATTGTTAAAGATAATTTGATATTGGGCATTGGAACATTTGGTCACTAGTTCCTAACTTTGCTTAAACATCGGACGAGACATTTTAGAAATATAGTCATCTCATGGAAAGTGGTGAATATAATTTGATCAAATTCATAAGGGACAGTCTTAGTACTAACCCGTGGAGTTTCTGAAAATTTCGCCAAAATCGAATTAACGGTATTCGGTTTTATGCTCATCACATGAATTTGACTACAGGCAGACACGGAACCAAAATGGTTTTCTGTTTATGTTTAAATCATAAACGCGAGTGGAAATTTTCGATTTTGAGGACAAAATGTTTGTTTGTTTTTGTTTAAAGGCTTAAAACCCTTAGGTCATCAAAGCCTAGTGTTTGTTTGAAGTGTACACATCTTGAGTATATTTGCTCTATATTGTAAAAAATATTAAAATAAAATTTAATATTTTAAAAAAAAATCAGTGTGTGTGTATATATATATATATATATATATATATATATATATATATATATATATATATATATATATATATATATATATATATATATGAAAAAAATCGGTGAAAGCACTATAAACGTTTTTCCGTTGAAAGTTAGCCACGGTCCACTCCCAAGTAGGAAGAAAAATAGTTTTATAAATTCTAACTTTTAAGTTTCTGGGTAAATGGTGCAAGATAGAAATTATCGAGACGTAAAAATAACTAGTATTTCCCACATTTAACCTCGCCTTTATTTCATCTTGAATTTCGGTTTTTCTAGGTATCATAGACCCCAAATACTAAAATTTCTAAACTTGTTCAAACGTATTCTCTCTCAAATCTATGTGACCAAAATCGCCGCCATATATTTCTGTTAACCATATATATCGTCTTATACGTATCAATTGGAGTCCTACGAAGACAATAAAAAAAATGTAAATCGATTTTAATGATATACTTGCATAGGTTAGAAAACCTGTAAATTTCTGATTGTTTTTTGAAAAACAAGAGAAATGTCCAGGAGTAACACTTTCTGCCCATTGTGAGCTAGAATCGAATTCTTAGTCTGATTCAAGAGATCGACTGAGCCACTTGTTGGCTGATCTATAAAATCGAAGGGATGCTGATTTCAAAGATAATTGAATTCCATTGAAACGCGACCGTGGAGTTGTCATTCTGTTAAAATGTTTTGTCGAGAAGTTAACAACAACATAAAGGGCGGTGGTATGAACAGTTGACGGTGGTATGAACAATAGATTTGATCCTGCGGCTGTAAGAGGCTTTGAGATGACAAGAGCATTAGTGTCTCTGGTCAATTGAATGGTGTTATCTCTGCCCATTCCTTCGTCCTTTCAGATCTGTTCAATGTCTCAAGGCTTCAATTCTGCAATGATGAGATCTTTGAACTCAATTTGGACTTGAGCTAAAAATATAATGCTAACTAAAAATATAATTAATTAAAGAGAGGAAAACGCAACAAAAAAATGGACTAAAATTTATTGTTATTATGATTGGAATACTCCAAAAACAAAGCCTCATGCCTTCCAAACATCAGTTTATAACTAGCCAATGAATGTTTCGCCATTAGGACATAATAAGATAAGATCACATACATGCAGATCAGAGGGAGTACATCTCAAATCAACAGCGTAAAAAAATATACCGAATAGAGATAGTATATCACTCCAAGACAGTTGAATACCAATCGATTTTTTTTTTTTTTTTTGCTCATTAACTTTATAAAATTTAATATATAAAGGCTGAAAATATTTCTTCAACTGTTTATTATATTTTATATACTATATTTCGGCTTCTCAATCCATCCTCAGGCATACCTGAAAAAAAGGCCCTTATATAGCAAACTATATTAATATATATATTTTATAAAATATATTACAGTATAACTTACTTCAAATAAATATGTCAAAATACAAAACAATTAAAATATATTCAAGTCCCGTAATTCATAGTGGTCACTATGAAATAAAATTAAATATAACAAATAAATATAACAAATCAAAAATACTTGAACCCATATATATATATTTAAACAAATAGAGTCTGCTACTCAATTAGATTAAAATATAATTTAATTTCTCCCTAATGTACTGTATCAGTTCGAAAATCTTTAAAAGACTTAAAATTTAAAGATTTAAACTTTTAAAATTACGAGATACAGGTCTATGGCAGCAAACATATTTAAGTTAATTGAATAATTTTATATTGACAAAATGTGGTTCTGTTATTCAAATGTTATTGATGATAGAAAATTTAATATCATTGAACGTTTCACAAATCAGAGATAAAATCCAACAGGGATTCCGAATTTTATTTATCTATTTTTACCTACCTGTATTTCATAAGAGATAACATAACAATATTGTTTAAAATTTTTAAAATCGTTAAATAAAACTGATTTATTTTCTATTAATTTTCAAAGTTTGTAATGTGGGCGACTCGAGGTAAAATTTCATCACATTGTAAGGTCGGAACGAAGTACAGCGAAATTTCAATTAACCGTCACCGCTGGAAACAAGGACGTAACGGTTAAGCGAATAGACGGATAACAGAAATGCCATCAGAAAAATGCCTTAACCTATTAATAGCAATCAATAGACTCTAATTATAGTATGAATATAAATTAAACATGTTTGCAGTATAAAAGTAATTTTTATTAAATTACTAAAAATATCTATTTGTAAAAAATATCGAATGTGAAAAAAGAAGCATTTTCCCTATTCATTATTATAAGGGCGATCGGATAATGGACAAAAATTAAAACCAATATAATTTAATTTTTTAATAAAATTACAATAAGCAGACTAAGAATTCCAAATTTAAGGAATATTCGCGAAAGAGCAAAAATATAAAATTCGCAAGCATGAGAAAATATGGTATTTGTCGATTTTTTTGGCAGGGGGGGGCTGTTAAAATTTCGCCACGAGAGCCTACAACCCAAGCGACATACCTGATTATTATTAGAGTTGCTAGAGAGAAAATACGCGGGATGGCTGAATATCGAAAGTGCGATTCGCTCAGAAATATGCCGTTTTGAAAACTAATTTAACTTTCTTAAATTATATTTATCCAATAAAATATGTTGTGTGCGATATTTATTTTTTCTATAATTTTACGTTTCATAATTATTTGTCTACATTTTTATTAATATATATTTTTTTTAAATGCTCTCACCATGAATTAATAGCCTAACTTTATTTTGGTTCTACTGTACAGGCGGTTAATGGGAACTGACGGATAAACGAGTGACGGTTGATCGAAGTTATACTGCAGAATGGAACGAAAATCGTTTCTAAAATGTAACATCGTGTTTTTGAACAGAGATGGAACTAGCAAAAAAAATGG